>JASDQU010280010.1:0-14771 GCA_032191745.1 Picea mariana
TGTATGCAAGCATTACACGATCTAGGAATAGACGATATTTGCAATGGCATGAAGATGCATATCAAAGAAAGCTAAACATATTGGGTGAAGAAAATCTATATTTAACCTTGAATCACACGTAATAATACAATTTTACACCTACTAATGTAAAAAACAAGTTTGGTATCAAGATTTTGTATCATTTTTCATGTTATAGATTATGCATCTTTGGGGCATCATTTTATTGACACTTAACGTAAAGAAAATCACCCCCTTTCAATACATCAAAAAGATCAAGGCAATGGATCGATTTTTTTCCACAACTAACCAAAATCTCATGAGCCATACTTCAATCTCATAGTGAGCTTTTCCAATTTGAAGAATCATAATCCAAAATAATTGTGTATGTTAAATCATCTTTGTTTCTTTTTACCACAACTTTACCCTAAGTTAGACAAGATTCTTATTTTGGATGATGATATTGTGGTAGAGAAATATTTGATTGAGCTCTACCATGTGAACCTTTAAAGAAAGGTAAAAGTTGTAGTCGAAACCTATATTGAGAGTATTAACATAAGTGGGAATGTTAACATAATATTACCCACCTTACGAATATGCTCAAATATTATTCTATCTTGATCAACCAAATAATTTATATAGTTTTTTATATTAACATATATTTAATCCTTGCCTCTGTAAGGGACTATAGCTTTCAATTAAGTAGTCAAACTACGTTGATCACCTATTAATTCATATAAATTTCCAAACATAGCCAAAGTTTCATTGAAATTCGATATTAACTCAATTTCTTTTTAAATAAAATTATATTTTTATTTACATAATTTTAGAAATCAAAATTTTTGATTGGGTGAGAGTGATATGATGGGACTTTATTCCCCTGGTGTATGCCATTTTTTTTTCACAATTGTTAGAATTAAAAAATGAATTAAGGAAACCGAATTTTCTATTGGCCATTTTGGTAGGCTTTGACATTGCACTATGTAACTTTATCAGACGCTCTAAAAAATGTTGTAAAAGAGGCTCTAACTACACTGCATTAGGCCAGAACGTTGCCTATCCACCTCCTCACCCTCTACCACCTCACCGCCTCCTCACCCTCCTCACCACCTGGCCACATCCTTACCTTCTATCATTACATTATAGCATTAAACCACATATACTTTATATTATCCCCACGGAATCCTTCATATTCCAACATTGGTTATTTTGTTGGAACCTTTCCAAAACAAGAAGCATGGACGAATAATCAAAGGATAGAGCAAGGCACAATTAAGATAACTCATTGTTCGTTATATTCAATTGCATACTCCTTGCAACATTGCTATGAAAAATGAGAAGAAACAAAAAATATGAAAGGAAAATATCAATCATTTAAAAAAAATCAAATAGATTAATACAAAAAAAATATCAATCATCCAAAAAAAATTCAAATCGATTAATACAAAATGAAATAAACTCAAGTGGCAAAAAACTATACTATTCATATCTGATTTGTCTCTTCATTCATTGTTTCCCACTCCTTTAGGCCACTATATTTTATGCTTATCGTGAATATCATCTATCATCTGAACTATAAGATTTTATGATGAAAAACTTTGCATATTGATACTTGATTATGAATTCAGGGCTATTATATCGGTCTTTATTCAGAACAACATTACCTTCCTCATTGTTCCCATCTCTATTTGTATTTTCCCCTTTTATTGTCCATGGGGTCCCAGGAATAACCCATTGATTCCTAAACCTTGTGATTCTTGGACCTTTGTTTTTCTCATCCAAGACATCCAGATTTTCGTTATTATTCATCATTGCACTATTACCTCATCCTCTTGGTCTCCCCTTGTGAGAAACATTATAACTCCACCTATTTGATCTATATTGATGCATTGTTTTGAGGTTACAGTGTGTTAGATGTGTGCTCCCATTGAAGTTTTTTTCTTCTCTACTCCCAACAAAGTTTTTGTTTTCTCCGTCCATCTATACATATGTTTACGTTTATACCACTAGTGGGTTTATGGATTTTATGACTACTTTTACTTGGTATACCACCTATGATGCTAATAAATCAACGGGTTCTGACATGCACTGGGTCAATTGGATCCACCCCAACAAGAAGGAATCCTAAGTAGACCCATTTACCATTTATAATTTATTCTCATACTACCATGAAATATTTTATCCCTCCACCTATTATGACATCGGATGTATGATTGGTTTTCACGGGCTAGACAAGATTTATGTCGTGCTTCATGGATAAGGAATTTGGACTAAAGATGGAATCAATGGATCAAGAAGGTAGTGTTGAATGGAAGAAATTCCCTTAGTGAAGGAAAACCCCATGTTGTTCTGAAGGGTTCTTTCGTAATAGTACCATGAGTAACGAGGTACAAGGAAACCCTCTTTCAGGATATAGTAATGGCATATGCCAAGCTATGATTGTCATAACAGTGGTATCAACAAGAACAATTGGCATGCATACATAAGATGTCAGATAGAGCTGAAAAATATCCTCACAAATGGACACAATTCCTTTGTCTAAGTTCTTGGGTTATTTTCCCAAGAATTTGTGGTACTGGTATGATATTAAAGAGTCTACTAGCACCCTTACTGTTGACACTGGGCCGAAGTGGAAAGAAGGATGATCGTGGGAAAGAAAGCGTGCAGAAATTGAAGTAACAGCTGGAGAAAGAACAACACGTGCACATGCAAGAAAGTGTGCACAAGGAAAGCGATAGGTGGAGGAAGAACAACACGCGCACATGGGAGGAAGACCTAACGTCGGTAGGGTTAGGGTTTTGGTAATACGATGTAAATGGCTAAAGATCCCGATAGATATAAATATAGATACACAGGTATCATATAAGAGTTGTATTTTTGTAAGAGGTTCGTTGTTTTATAGAGGTTCGAGTCTTTTTGTATTAGTTCAGCTTGTATATTGTTCCATCCTTGATATGTATGAGTTGATGCATTATGTAAGACTATATGAACCATTTTTGTAAGTTGTTGAACTAAGAACAGAGGAGAGAAGGAAGATCTGAGGATTAGATCGCAAGCTGAGGAGCCTGGTGCGATCCAATTTGCCTCATACAGATCTGACCCATTTTGAGGAGAATTGTAAGCGCACAACACTGGAAATGTAGAACTACCATAATAAAAGATCTAAGAGCCAAATCTTTGTGGACGTAGCCCAGGAGGGGGTGAACCACGGTAATATCTATGTAATGTGATGAATGCATGTATGTATTTATTTTCTTTCATCATTTAATTGATATGCGTAATGAATGAGTTAATACGTTGTTATGGAATGCGATTATGTTGTTCAAGAAATAAACTATGGAATGTAAATGCACACCCATAAAGAATAAGTAGATTGCACTCACAATTCGTAGCACATGGCTATGATTAATAAATCCCTATCTGATACTCAATCCTAGGCTGTAAACACCCAAGTCTTACAACCACCCATTTAAAGCTATCTCGAGTGAGACTGCGCAGCGCATTCTATGTGTTGTGTTGCCTTCTGGTTTACCAGGAGGGTCGATAGTTTTAGGGGTTTTGTTGGTAACCCAAAAAGAGATGAACCCTGGGTCGATCCCTTGGATGGTAGGGAGAGAAGAAAAGAAACCAACAAATGCATGCAACCGAAATTGTTCTACCCCGCATACCAGAAGGAGTACAGGTAGAACCGCAGCTACTGGGTCATGTCGAGAAGCTCAAGTATTCTGACAATGACGTCTCAGATGAAACCAAGTTCCCAGAACTTGCGCAGAGGGTCTTTATGCAGACCGTAACTATAAACGAACTTGGAGAAACAATTAGTCATCCACACTAGTGGGCAGCTGGGCTAGACAGAACAAGAATCTTAGGTTTGTTGAAGTTACCACATTTTGGCAGAGGCCAGTACGGGACATCATGCGTCAAGCAGCTATTAGCAGTCACACATGGAGAGCATATATGGCTGGACAAATCTGTCCCCATAACGATTGAGCTCATCACGCAAATAACAGGATTACCAATCCGGGACATGGATCTCGCGTTGATTCTGGATGATAAATCAAAGGAGAAAGTGATGGCAGAGGAAATGAAGAAGAAATATGGCACCGCCAGGGAAACAAGAGGCATCATAATCAAATGAATCAACAACATGGATACACAATTGGGCACAAAGATCCTAGCTTGCAAACTTCTAGGAAAATGCCACAAACACGAAGTACCAGCAAGAGTTATCACAGTTGCAGCTCAGTGCGCAAAAGGCACCTCAATGAGCTGGGTGCCATACTTAATAAACTTATTTCAAGAAGACTGCAAGGATGTGCAGGACTTAGGCACATAATTCCATTACTCATGGATGATAACCCTAATAACCTTTATGGGATGGCGAGAACCAAGGTACGTAATTTTTTGTACCAAACCACAACCAGCAGGAGCTAGATACCTATCACTGAGATATGGGCCGCAAGCTAGGCAAAAGAGGGAGAATGGAATCATATTCGAAGCATACCTATGGGACATACAGGAAGTTATCAACCAATCATGGAGAATCACACTAGAGGTTGTTGCACGATATGCAGACATTGCCAACTTCCGGGCTACACGCCAAACAATGTGGATACAACCAAGGCAAGATACAGATAAATAGTGGCTACTGCATCATAGAGGGTGATATCGATATGGTCATCAGCGAATGGCCTAATGAATGGTGGATCCCAGCCATTAATTGGGAAGTACCAAAAAGAACAACAGAGGAAGAGGCAACGTAGGTGGAAACACAACCTCCAGAAATCCTAGTGCCCAAGAAACCAAGGACGGGCCAAAGCAAGCCGACTCAGGCAGGCGGTGGATCAAAGTAGACAGGGACCTAGAAGGGGAAGAAAGAGACTACACATATAATCAATGGACAATAGAAAATAGGTTGAGGGAGTGCAGGAGACCGCCCCAAACCCCATCACACAGGAACCAAGGGGAAATAAGAGACCATCCGCGTAGGCAGGAGGTGCACGCAAGAAATTAAAGGCGTATCAAACATCACCAGACTATACGATCACGGAGGATGATGGAGAAATGATAGCCATAATGGTTCAAGATTTCCTAGCAGAAGACTTCGATCATGCAACACATCACAGGGATCAACTGCAAAAAGAGATGCAAAAAATGGGACAGTCCCTCAAGAAACTCGGGGAAGTCCAGATAGCAAATAGTAGCAGAGGCATAGATCCATCGACAATACAGACCAAAGAGAGAGTGGAGGTAGAATAATGAAACCCAATCCACTCAATGTCACATGCAAATGCAACAATCTACATCAAACTGAGCATGTTGTGTATGGATGAAATCATGGGGCAAACACCATTGAAGAACTTAGACCACATCCAATTGGTCTTGATGCAGATGCCATCAAGGGCACTACACAAATTACAGGTTAGCTTTGACCACGAGGTACAGTCTCGGGCACACAAAAACTTAGTCGAGCTATAACAAGCAACAAAGAAGCGGGAAGCACTGGAAAAATCTTATGAGCAGGCCAACTCTGAAACTCTGGAGGAGAAAGAACGCAGGAATGAATTGGAATGAAGAGTGGGAGGAATTTTTGAGAAACTTCCTATCACTGCGCAAGGAAATGAACTCCCAGCAACAGAAAAGATTGACCAGATTACGTAGGCAATTGATCAGTATCGGAAGGAGATCGAGAATCTCCAAGATCAGCTCACACTAACCACTCCACTAGCAATAAAGGAGCAAAGGAAGCAAGAAGCAACAATGCAACTGCAGGAGATAGAGAAACAGGTCAGCACAACAGCTGAATTGTTCGATAAGGCAATGCAACTTTGGATAAGGTTGGAGGAGGATCCATAGGTCCAACGCTGGGACCAGGAAGAGGAAAGGATCAATACAACGATCCAAGAACTCAAACAGAGGTAGAAGAATATACCAATCCCAGAACGAGTCAAAGGGACACAAGAGATAAACAAGATGTAGACAGAACTTATCACTGCGCAAATGCAAAAACATGAGTGTCAGGTTCAAATAGAGACATTGCAGGAACGGGTAGAAAAAATACTCACACAGGATGAAGGAGCCAAAACACAGATAGAACAGACCCAGGTAGAATGTGCAAGATTGTTGAGCAACAAAGTGGCAATTCAGATAGTAGACACAATCAAGGAGAAGACTCTGTAGGCACTAACAAAAGCAGCAAAGCTCAAGGAAAAGTTCCAGATGATCACAAAGGAGATCGAGGAAGCTCAAAAGGATTAGTTGACTCGGGACGAGTCACATGTCAGTGTCGGGGACCTGTTGGCACCAGGCTGAAGTGGAAAGAAGGATGATCGTGGGAAAGAAAGCATGCAGAAACTGAAGTAACAACTGGAGAAAGAACAGCATGCAAGAAAGTGTGCACAAGGAAAGCGACAGCTGGAGGAAGAACAACATCCATGCATGGGAGGAAGACCTAATGTCAATAGGGTTAGGGTTTTAGTAATACGATGTAAATGGTTGAAGATCACAATAGATATAAGTATAGATATGCATGTATCATATAAGAGTTGGCTTTTTGTAAGAGGTTCGAGTCTTTTTGTATTAGTTCATCTTGTATATTGTTCCATCCTGGATATGTATGAGTTGATGCGTTATGTAATACTGTATGAATCATTTTTGTAAGTTGTTGAGCTAAGAACAGAGGAGAGAAGGAAGATCTAAGGATTAGATCGTAGGTTGAGGAGCCTGGTGCAATCCAGTTCGCCTCATACAGATCTGACCCATTTTGAGGAGAATTGTAAGCGCACGGCACTGGAAATGCAGAACTACCATAATAAAAGAGCCAAGAGCCAAATCTTTGTGGACGTATCCCAGGAGGGGGTGAACCATGGTAATATCTATGTAATGTGATGAATGCATGTATGTCTTTATTTTCTTTCAACAGTTAATTGATATGTGTAATGAATGAGTTAATACATTGTTATGGAATACGATGATGTTGTTCGGGAAATAAACTATGGAATGTAAATACATATCCGTAAAGAATAAGTAGATTGCACTCACAATTCGTAGCACATGGCTTTGATTAATAAATCCCTATCTCATACTCAATCCTAGGTTGTAAACACCTGAGTCTTATAGCCACCCATTTAAAGCTATCTTGGGTGAGACTGTGCAGCACATTCTATGTGTTGTGTTGCCTTCTGGTTTACCAGGAGGGCCGATGGTTTTAGGGGTTTTGTTGGTAACCCGAAAAGAGATGAACTCTGGGTCAATCCCTTGGATGGTAGGGAGAGAAGAATAGAAACCAACAATTACTTATGCAACTCTATTTTAGTATTGGGATTCGATGTGGGCATACTTGTAATGTATATATACACTTTTATTTAGATAATAGTTCCTCAATAAAATATAATAATGTGTCAATATAATTTTTACTATCACCTAAAATTGATATTTCGAGTTTGGGCCACCAATCACTCTGGAAATGGTTCTTTGATCCCATGGCTGGAAGGTCACGATAGAAACTGACTGGACACTCTAAGGGCATTACCACCACTACAAATTATTACTAGAGGGAATTACAATACATCATTACTCCCCCATTGACTGCCCCCATGATGAAGCCTCCATATGAGAAACTAATATGGGATGTCGTTAACCTAAGGTCCAACTCATCAACTCTTTGGTCATTTGGCTACCTAGGTTATGGGTCATTCAAACTGCAATCAACATTTCCTGAGCAAAAAGTGCTCAAAATGCATGTTTGAATGTTGCAGATATGGATGAATACGCTAATAATTTAATGGTTTCAAAGAATGAATATGTTGATAATTTAATGGTTTCAAAGAATGTCAGTGTTTATCCTATTAACATACAAGGAGATGAAAACAATGTGACTTTCACCTTCAGTCCATTAAATCCAACATACATAGACCATAGCTTGGAATACTATTGGAATTGTGATGCATGACGTTGAGGTAGAGCATGAGAAGATATCCAATGGAATAAGAGACTAGGGAGGCGATAAAATACATCATATGTTGCATGTGTGGTCATCATCAATACTAGCGAACTTTACAAAAATACATGTCTTTAAATGTAAACAAGTTACATGGGGCCAGTTTATTGAACAACGCGTGGAGCCATGCATGGGGCTAGATCATCGAAGCACTTGTGGAGTAGTGCATACCTTCCATATGTGTTCAACAATAAGCCTGTGTATTCTCAAATGTTAAACAGGTGTACTCAACCCATAGAGTAGTGCATGGTAGCTACGTGTCTCTACCTCTTAAATTAATTTTATTTAGTGCATCTAATATGATTTTTTTCACAGAAAACTAATGATATAATCGAAACCATCGGGGATATGCACTATATCCAATGGTTGAAGTTGATCTGGTGGTGTTTTGTACTGGTTATGATAATGGAAAAACACTAAAGAACCTACCTCCAAAGCTGGGTGCGGAGTTGGATCGAATGGTCGCACATAGGTTTGAATCTGAGTTAAAATATAAGTTTAATGTGGAAAAGGTTAAAAAAAATATTTTAAAAGGTGGGGTGGTTGTGAGCCCCCCTTTCACTCCACCTTACCTCAACCTCACAAAGTTTTAATGTTAGAGAGTATGGGGTGGGGGGTGGTTGGTCACGTCCCCTCCTTACTTTACGTTACCATATTATAATATAGGAAGGGGGGGCGTGGACACCTTATAACCAAACCTCGAGGAATTTAAAACATGAAACTGTTTCACCTCCAACCCGCTTACCATATCATATCAAATGTTTGCGTATCGACATCATAAGCTTGATTGGGAGCGGTGTATCATTGTTGATGTTGTGATTGTGGTCGATGTATCAGCACGTGAAACCTTATCAACACCGCAATGTGTATCGGCACGTAAACTCTGATCGATCATCGCAGCATGTTATTTCATTTGGTTTTCTGTGCAAATGGTAAGGGCTCGTTAAGCATAAGTTTGGTTTAATATTGGTGGGAAAGGGGGAGGCACATGGGTTCAGCCCTCCCCCCCATGTACTGTGCCTCCAACCAACGTGGCACGAGTGGGCATAGGGCCCCTCTCCCCTCTACGTTGAAACCACCAATGAACCATTATATGATTTGAATTTAATATTTGATTTCCATTAAATTATTTCCCCTCTTTATTTTTTATTTAAATAATTTTAAATTAAAATTATTTAAATTTAAAATACTTGAAATCTAAAATATTTGAAATCTAAAATAATTTACATTAAAAGCATTTTTCCCAACCCAATTTGGCACATTGGCATGAAGCCAAGGATGTTAATTGATTACCTTCTTGAAGGAGATTTTGATTGAGAGTATGAAAATTTTCACAGTTCTTCATAATGTTGTTTCAAATTTCTAGATGTAAATTGTGTATGGAGTTTTTGAAACGTCCGATTGAGGTACCATATTTTGTGATGCAGAGAGCGCGAGGATAGTTTTTTAGTGAGAGGGAATACTATTTCGTTCGATCATTTCAGTGATGTCACAGTTAACGAGGCTGGTTGGGCACGGAATCCTAGGCGATCGTTGTGACACTTATGAGCCTCATATTTTGATTTTGTTACTTGCGTTGGAATCGTAATCGTGTAATTCATACAATTATCTTGCTTCAGGGATTAAAAGTACACTTTGACCAATGCCAAAAAATTTCGAACAAAGGCATTTTTAATGAAAGTTCGGGTCTTGTTCTTGCTGCTGCTTTGCCCAAATTCAGTTCCATCAATTCCTTTGGAACCTTTGTTATATAGGCTCTTAATCCATCCACTAGACCTGAGTTCATATATTAATGGATCAAAAATATAATCCCGCAAAAACAACCAATTGATGTTTAGAGCGCTTAACATTGCTCAAGAGATGGGAGGGCCAATTATTCTCTGAGATGCAATTCAGAGCCAGTGTAAGTCATGTGGATGTTTCAATTGACCCACCCGACCATAATCAACACTTCATGATCAGGGTTAGTCATAAGATCAAAAGGTGCAAAATATGCATGCATGTACAGTATGAAAAATGAAAGTTGTTGGCAATACAGACAGACTGTCTCAGATTATGATAATACTCAATCACGACTGCAACGTAGATTAAAATCAGTAGGAAATCAAAAACATTTCTTAATGGGTGCAACAAAAAGGATCGGATCTGAAGGAAAAAGGAGAGACCTCAAGACGTGAGCGTCTTGATGACACAGTCTATGCTAGTGAGAAAAAGGAAGATCATCAATTTCCCTTCTGACCTCACACATTAGGGGGCATCTGTTATAACACAATTTTCCACACCAATTGAATTGTGAGATGGCATAGTCTGTGTCCCTGAATTGAAAGGATAAATCCTAAGTTTCCTCATCAAAGTCTTAAAAAAAATCATTTTTAGTGTCATTCGCGGGTCACCTATGTATAACTTGCAGATGTTCGCGAGTTGCTAGTTTACAACTCACGGATGCCCTAAAAAATTATGAAAAATAAAATAATTCCATATTTTCGGGCGGGGATTTCGGTTGGGCTTGTTTCCCAACCTCCCTAGGCCCGTACTGATCAATGGAATTCAACCTCCTTAACCTCTTGAGGACGATATAAAGGAACCTTTGGGGACATGGATGAGGAGGAAAACCTAGGTGTAAAGTTATGCTGAAGAAATTGAAAGTCTTCCTATTCCCCTTCATCCTCTAAGTAAAATCCCCTTGACCTGGAACCCTTGTTCCAATATTCCTTCCTTTCCACTATATGACCATAAGGTGTGTTCCTATCCTTATTGGGTCATCCAAGGAAAGGAAACATTGTTGAGTGATGCTTGAAGGACCTTTTGGTGGAACCTGGGCGGTTGGCTTCGAGGCAGTGTCAGTGGTTGGAGTCAGGTTGTAACCACTTGTTTTTACCGTTGCTAATAAAGAGTTCTCTTTTCCCCATACTTGTGTAGTATTTGTAATATCCCCAGGTAGAACCCCAGTTGTAATTATGAATTGTAAACATGTTTGATAGGTTGGTGAGCCAAGTTATAATAAGCTAGAAGGCTTATGTGTTTATTAGGCCGAAGAGCCTAGATGCTAAGGCCATTAAGCCTGATTTTGTATATGTAAATACTCACATCATTAAATATAATTACATCGTTGCGTGTAGACAGGACACGAAGAAAGAGTTATGGGGGACTAAGCTCCACTAGGTAGGGAAAGGGAGGGGCTAATCTTAAGAGCTTAAACCCAAGAGAATAATATATAATTATTATTCTAAAAGATGTAAAGAGGATATTAATTATCCTAAGCTCCTTTAGGGAGGGGAACGAGTTCCAAGTGGGGGGGAAACGTGCTCCTTGAGAGACAAGTGTCATCCAAAATGCATGTAGTATTATGGGGGTGCTCTCATCAATCTCAGGGGGAATTCTCACCATTCAGAGGATACTCACCATTCTCTCTTTGTTGGCCAGGGTTTTTCCCCATTCACGTAGACACTGAGCAAGCACGCAATTAGTCATTTTGTTCGTCATTATTGAATTCCTCAACCACCTAAACCTCTGCTACAAGATGAATTTGATACCCTCATTGTAATTGCACCTGCGGGTTGCCTACATATTGTCCTATTAGTATCGTTTACCCACGTCCAATTTCTTTTGTTTCCATCACCGTTCCCCTGTGCTGAGGAAGTGAGATCTCCTGGAGGAAGACTAGTAGTAGCTATAGAACTATGAGAATTCTTGATCCAGCTTGTTGTTGAAGCCCTAAAAAGGGAGGTGAAGTAGCCGATGGACTGTGTGACAGTGAAGGTGTACACTCTTAGGGTGGAACAAGCATGTGGGGAATGAGAGTCTGTGAGCTGTGGGCGTAAGTGGCTCCTTGGAGGAAATCCTTCTTGTTGTACTGTGAAACTTCCTGTTGTCCCTGCCTAGCCTAAGAATCCCTTGCCGGTGGAGTTTAGTCCCAGCTCGGGGGTGACCCACTGTTGAGAGTGATGAGAAGTGTGGTCTAAGGCTAGGAGGTTCGTGGAAGGTCTGCACGCAATTGGTGTACTTCAATTAAAACATAAGTACCATTTCCAAGTTTGGTTACATGTTGTGTATTTATATATGTTATTATATTTATGGGTTTTTCTTGTGATCACTGCATGTATGCTTTTACTTTTATTTCTGCATTATGTTGTGTGATAGCATAATGTAAATCAATTGTTAATTTGTATGTGTTATTGTTGCTTCCGCATTAATCTATGTATGAACATAATGTTTATGTCTGGTTAAAATTTGCATTAGATATATATACTATGTATATTTGAGCATGATAGTTTTCTGGAGTAGACATGGCCCAACCTGGGTGGTCGGGGATTTCACAAATTGGTATCAAAGAGGAAAGTATCTTTAAGGAGTGATGTTGCTTGGCCTTTTGGTGGCCAGGGATGTGACAAATTGGTATCAGACCCATGGTTTCAACACTGATCCTGGATGGGCCAGGAAAGTGGAAGTTGAATAAAAGGTTTTTGAAATGAATTGTTGTCAAAATGCAAAAAATTGAAGTTCAGAGCCCAATTTTTGATACTAGGCCTGAATTGGGCCGTATAAGTCATTATGGAATCAAACGCTCGGAGAAAATTGTTGTCAAGAGGGATAAAATTTGAATTTCAGAGCGTCCCAGAGTGCCAAGAGAACACCTTGGCCGTGTTTGGAAGCTCAGGAGGTATAGCGGTTCAAGAAAGGCAATAGAGAAAAGAGACTGCAGTAATCGTGGGTTTGGAACTGCAAGGTTTGAAGTTGGGCCGCAATATCTGCATAAGGGAAAGGGCAACTTTTTCTAGCCGTCAGATCTAGAAAAAGGTGCATGAGAGTTAACCTCCAAAGTCCTTAGGACTTCGTAACTTCGACGAATTTTATGAGTTAAAGAGCCAAAGGGGCCGAAGCGTCGAAGCTTCGAAATCCCGAAGTTGATCTACACCGCAGATTTAGGGAGAAGTGATTGACCTTTGGATCGGCTAAAGACAGATCAGAACCGTTAGATCAAGCCAAGAGAAAGGGGTAAGGCACAATAGTGAAAAACATATCTCAATTGTCAAATCTGCACGCAAGTGATTGTGAGACATAGATCTCACATTAGTTCGGGAGTTCGACATTCTAGAGAAACAAAGTATTCTAGTGTGAAAACTACCGAAGCCCGAAGTCTCGAAGTCCAGAGTTAATCCGGACCGTTAATAAAAAAGGGGGACTTGTTGATAGATCAACATATTCAGGAGTTTGGAATTCAGGAGAAGAAAAGTATGCTAAGGTGAAAACTCCCAAAGTCCCGAAGTCCGGAATTAATCCAGACCGTTCATCAAAAAGCAGAACGTGTCGACAGATCAACGTATTCGGGAGTTTGGCGTTTGGGAGAAGAAAAGTATGCTAAGGAGAAAACTCCTGAAGTCCTGAAGTCCGGAGTTGATCTAGACCGTCCATTAAAAGGGACGTATGTTAGAATATCATCTTGTTCGAGAGTTCAACGTTCGAGAGAATTGGAGTGTGCTAGTGTGAAAATTCCCAAAGATCGAAGTCCCGAAGCCGAAGAAAAGAAGTGGTGTGGCATGATGACGTCACCAGTGGTGATGTGGACCATTCTTAGGCATGCCACATACCACCACCTTAATCGTTGACAACTATAACATGTGGACCCCGAAAAGTAAAGAATTTTGGGAGTTCCGCGTTCGAGAGAATTGGAGTGTGCTAGTGTGAAAAGTCTCAAAGCCCGATGTCCTGAAGCCAAAGAACAGAAGTGGTGTGGCATGATGACATCGCCAGTGGTGATGTGGACCCTTCTTAGGCATGCCACATGTCACCACCTTTATGGTTGGAAGTTGTACTATGTGGACCCTTCCTAGGCATGCCACGTGCCACCACCTTAATTTTTGACAACTGTACCATGTGGACCTAGGAAAGTAAAGAAGTTTGGGAGTTCGGTGTTCGGGATAATTGAAGTGTGCAAGTGTAAAATATTATAAAGCCCGAAGTCCCAAAGTAACGTGGCCTACTGATGTCTCCAGTGATGATGTGGACACATGGGATGTGTGCCACGTGTTAGTGAGTTAAGAACCTTTGGAAGATAGAAACGCTAGTTAGAACATGACATGTGTCACCCGTCATATTGGGCCACGTGTCTGCTTCTAGTATTCCACCACGTGGCACTCTTCTTGAGCATGGTTAGTGGGGGACCTAATGGTCACAGGGGACATGTGGCGTTAGATCCCAAGGTTCGGAGACTTGACACTCCAGAAGAAATGGTTCATGATGGAATGGGAGGAAGAAATTCCTGAAGTTCCATAGCGCTAAAGTAATGTAACGTGATGATGTCCCGTGGGTGACGTGGAAGTATTCAAAGATTCATAGTTTGGGAGTTTTGGGGTGTGTAGATGTGAAATCCTCCGAAGTCTCGGAACCCCAAAGCTACAAAGTCCCGAAGACTGGAGGGTCGGAGTTAATATCGACCGTTGATCAGGAAACGACACTTGGCAACAAATGCAGCAGTCCTGAGACTTGGCACTCCGGAAATATTGAGAGTATGGACAGTCTGGAAACCCTGAAGCCCGGAGTTCCATAGTAAATATCATCTGTTGGATGCTGGGAAGCCAAGGACCGTTGATCCACCCCACTTCGCGAGTTCCCAATGCGTCACTTCGAGAGATTTGTTGTGATATGCTTTGGAAACCTGCCGAAGCCCGGAGTCTTGAAGTTCTTGTCCTTCATGAATTTGCCAATTCAATGTTTTGTGATGTTTGTGATGTGCAGAAATGGAAACCTCTGAAGTTCCAAAGCCCCAAGGTCCCGA
>JASDQU010280011.1:0-13179 GCA_032191745.1 Picea mariana
AAACATAAAGTAAGACTCTCCTTGCAAACTCTTGGTCCTTGTAGGTCCACATAGGTCAGTGTGAACAAGCTCTAAAGGTTTTGAGGTTGTGTATTCTTTTGCTTTGAACCTTATTCTAGTTTGCTTCCCTAGTTGACAATGTCTACACATAGTATTTGAGGGCTTTATGATCTTTAGCAAGTTTCTTACTGCACCAAGATTGTTGTCTTTTACTAGATTGTCAAAGTTAATGTGCCCCAACCTTCTATGCCATATCCAACTTTCATCTACTAGATTTATATGGCATTCCTCATTCAATTTTGCATCTAGTATATATACATTTTCGGGAGTTCTAGGAGCATTACCAACTAATTTTCTCGTTTATTTTATCCTAATCTCACATTTATGGGAATCAAATATGCAGAAGTGCCCTTGATCATAGGTTTGGCCGACACTTAATAGACTAGGTTTTAGTTTTTCAACAAGCAGCACATTTTTGGCTTTGTCTTTTCCCAAACTCACAGTACCTTTCCCAAGTATGTTACCTGAAGCATTGTCACCAAATGTAACTTTACCCTTTTGTTTCATTAAGTCTGAAATCGTGTCCTTGTTACCTATCATACGTTTTGAGAACCCACTTTCAACATACCAAAGGTCTTCTTTATCTTGAGATTTTAAGGCAATAAGACATTCCTTTTTTGATGTTTTTTCTCTCCAAAGTTTCTTTTGCTCTTTAATGAAATTTGGTTGTTCTGAAACTTCCATTAATCTGCAATTAATGGCCTTATGTCCATAGTTATGACATCTTAAGCATTCTAGGTCCCCTTCTTGGAGAGGTGAAAAGGAGTTATAGTTTCTCCTATTAACTCGATTTATTGCTTGTTTATCTTTAAGGTTATAGTTCTTAACCTTTAGATCTTTTCTTCTATATGCTCTACAATTCATAGCTTTGTGTCTGAAATTAGAGCATGCAAAGCAATAACCAAAGAAAATTTGAGGATACCTGTTTTGATAAACCTTCTTTGGTATTGTCTTGTTTTTCTTCTTGATGGGTGGAAGTAGTCCTCTGGAGTTCTGGTCATTATTTGTCTTCTCTTTGTTTTTCTTCTTAAATGTACTAAGGAGAGCATCTGCATAAGATTTTGAGTTGACTTGGATTTTTTCTTGAGAATAACCTTTTCCATTTTTATTACCTGAATCCCTTTTTGTGGTAATAATCTTATCCAATATTTTAGAGCTATTCTCATATCTTGTTTGAATGAGTTTTGTATCTAATTCTTTTCTTAGGTGAACTAATTATGCCTCCATTCTTTTGTAGGTTATTTTTTTTTCTTTAAGAGACTTTTCTAGACTTTATTCGATCCCATTTGCTTCTAGGATTTGGTTTTTCAGGTTGCTCATGAGTTTTTCCATCTCCTCTTCTTTTTGTTCATGTTTTTCCTTTTGTTCAACTACAAAACTTTTCAACTGTCTATATCTGGTTTTGTATTTTCTTAATTCATCCAAGGCACTAAGAAGTTATTCTTCCATATTAACTTATGCTTCATCTTCTAACTCTTTCTAATGTTTAATGTCTTCTATATCATTAGACTCTTCAATACCTAGAAAAAGGAATTCATCATCATCACTGTCACTAGGCTCTAATGAACTGTTGTTTTCTTCTTTTGAGTAAAAGTTATTTTTCCCTTTGTAAAACTTTTTCTTGTAGTTGGATTTTTCCTTTTTCTTGTACTGTTTGATTTTTTTTTCTTCATCTTCAGGGTCATCCTTGGGATAGGGACACTTGGCTGAAAAATGGCCAACCTTGCCACAATTAAAATATTTGGAAGCCAACTTGCCTTTGTACTTCCATGATCCTTTTTGAAGTTTTTAAATGAAATTTGCTTCTTCCACATCAGATTCTTCATCGTGGCTAGATTGAAGTTTATGCTTCTGATTCTTTTTTTTCTTGAGTACCTTGAACGCTGCCTCTCCTTGTGAGTGATTCTCATGACCTAATCTTAACTCATAGGTTGTGAGGATTCCATACAATTCATCCATGGTGAGTTTATCTAGATTTTCTCGATCTTCAAGAGCAGACACTTTAGGATTGTATATAATAGGTAGTGTTCTTAGAATATTTTAAACTAGCTCATCGTTTGATACTTCTACTCATAATCCTCTGATTGAATTAATAATATTATCGACTCTTTCAAAGTACTCAGAGATACTTCCTCATCTTTCATTTTTAGGCCTTCATATTGTAATTTGAGAGTCTGTAGTTTGGCCTTCTTAACCTTGGTATCTCCTGCATATATAGTTTCCAATTTATCCTAGAGTTGTTTTGCATTATTACATTTTAGTACCTTAGCAAGGCTTTTCTTTATCAGTCCAGCTTGTAGTGTGTTTAAGGCTTTGGCATGTTCCCAAAACATTTTCTTTTCTTATGCTTCTATGGGCGTGGATTTTGGAACATCATATCCCTTTTCAACTAATTTCCATACTTCCAGTCCAATGGACATTAGATAGATTTTAATTCTAACACTCCAGAAGACATAGTCTTCACCATTAAATAGGGGGATGTTTGATGACATCTTCAATTGTTGATCCATTCTGATGTATATTCCTCTTCAAGTGATTTAAACCTTTTGTGAAGAGACCTGCTTTGTTACCAATTGAATGATCATATCCTGTCACTGAGAGGGGGGAGTGAATCAGTGACACAATAATTTTATTAATTTTCTTTTATTTATGCAAACAGAATTTTGACACAATATTTTATCGTGGAACCCAATTGGGAAAAACCACAAACGCTTTTCTATTAACTGCAAAATTTGTTTTACATGCTACATAGAAGGAAGATATTCTTCCTTTTTTATCAACACCAATTGATCAAGATGCACCCACACCCTTATTCACCAACACCAACTGGTAGGAGGCAATGACCCCCTGTTTAGTCAGCTACAACTGACAAAGAAGCACCAACTCCCTCTGCAGGCACCAACCTGCCCTTGCACCACACAACCACCCTTATTTTTTGAATCTAGACAAACTTTTGTATCAAGTCTTTACTGCATCTCTCTCTACTTCTTTGATTTAATATATTCTCTGATTCGGACTATAGAGACACATTTCTTCTCAACACTCTTACTCGTTTATATATTCTTCAAAATGGTGTGAGAGTGATACACTTTGTCCCTTGGTTTTGAACCATCGCACCTCTTTGTTTAACTTAACCATAATCATTGATTATTATTTTTACTGTGAAGGCTTTTCATAAATTGATCACATATGGATCAATTTCATCCTTTAAGATCGATCCTAAATCTATGTTATTTTCACAGAAACTGAATTCTACGGAGGCTCTTCATTCAAACCATTACATGTGATCGAGTGTTACAGAACCATAGGCTTACCAATTACAACGACATATTGTATTGTCATTTAAAGATCTTATATCATATGTCCAACAATGGTGACCAAACGTTAGGTCAAACGAGTTCTTGAGTTCTTATAAAGTCAATGGTCATGATTCAATCTTCTGATGAAATGGATGACTGACGGAACTTCACCCTTCAGAACTTTGGGATTTCAAATTTTCAAACTTTCAAATCAAATTGGACGGTTTATTTCACGGAAACAAATCAATGGTCAGATTTGATCCTTACACTCATCCTTTCATTGTTTAATCAGACGGCTAGGACTTAATTAAGCATCGTGATGGATGGGCACCATTTACTCTAGGACTTTGGCTATTTCAACTTACGATATCCTTCCACTGTAGTAGATCGACGGATGAGAATGCTCCCAAAGTGTTTCTTTACATCGAACGAACCATGTCTACTTCAGGATTTTGTCCTTCGAGACTTCGAAGATTTTGTCATTTGCTAATGGTGAAACTCCCAAAGTAATTCTTCTGGAGTGACTTAACTTATTTACGTCACGTGTTGACATGGCACAATCCAATTTCCTATTGGCACATGCCATCATCTGATTATGCCATGTGTACTTGTTGACATGGTCTACCATGTTTCCTTGTTGATGTGGTCTGCCACACGTCCTTGTTGACGTGATCTGCCATATGTCTTTGCTGATGTGGTCTACTGACGTAGATCTCCCACACGTCCTTACAGATGTGGTCTGCTGACGTGGTTAGAACTAGTGAGTTGTTTAATTCTTATTTCACTCTCCGCAATTCATCCTTGTCATTGATCTGACTTGCAAATCCAATGGTCACGATCCTCCAACAGTCCTCAAGCCCATGGTCACTCATATGACCGACATTCATAATATGAAATGATCAACATGGTCAATTTCTTGATCGGACGGCTATTGAGGATTCTCACCCTGAGCTTATGCTTTTCCTTCCAAGCTTTGATCTCTGCGTACTGTTTTCTCCTCCTCCTGAGCTTACACTTTCTATTTCTGCATACTGTTTGACATTTTCTGCTAACTGATATGTTGTTGACATCAATGAAAATCTCATCTATGGTAAATCACAATGATAATTCATTATAACAACAAATCATCACATCGACTGTTGACATCAATGAAAATATGTCCAACATCATGGACCTGCAAGTCCATTTACTTGTACACCTAGTTGATGACATTGAATTCGCGTGTCTCGTATAAATGAGGTGGATGTTTTTCTTTGAGAGATATATGAAAACACTAAAAAGATATGTCTGAAAAAAGGCACATCCATAGGGTTGCATGGCTGAAGGGTATGTATTGAATGAATCATTTTTCTTCCTATGTGAATTCCTTGGTAAGGATTTTGAAGATGGGCCATGCTTATGGGATGAAGAACGAGCATCAGATATTATTGATGGAGAAAAAACACAATCTAATGGTGTTCAAGTAGAAATTAGTATGATAAAAAAAAGAGAATTAGTGTTAGAAGCAAGGAAACAATTTAAGAGATCAAACCCAAGGAATACCCCATTTCCTATTGATCTACAAGGGGAATGGGGAAAATATTTCACACTATAATGGGTTACTGAACAAATTCAAAATCAAATAGAAGACACGGGTATAGATTCAAACATAACAGAAGATGAAATCAACATGTCTAGAGGATGTGAAAGAAAGGTGTGATTGGAATTTTACAAAATGTTGTTTCCTTACAGTTTTGATACTATTAACTATTTTAATATTCATCATTTTATTTTTTTTAACCGAAATAAATGGTCTTTCACAGGCAAGGAAATATCCAACAATGTGGGCATATGGTTGACATTATCATGTAGAACATGTAGATGTAAAGAGACAATCCTTCGATTGTGGCATCATGGTTGACTTCAAGCAATCCAATCGATCAAGCTCAAAAAATAAGAATATTATTGAAGGAAATCTATAATATGTTGTGAACATACAAGAAATTATTCAGTTGGATTATCGCTCTTTTAAATGTTGTATTTTTAAGTGTAGATGGTATGAAGCATTTGAGAGGACACGAAGACATGATACCCATAGTGGATTGTTTTCTATAGATTCCTCAAGGTTCCTACTGGAGGATAAGGACCCTTACGTTCTACCAATTCATTGTGAGCAGGTATTTCGTTAACTCAAACTGCAATAAGCAGTAGTAATCAATAATGTATTAATACATTGTTTATTCTGAATATCTACATGTGTTTATGAATCAATAAAATTGTTATAACATACGTCTAATATATGTATGTACTCGTTCATGTGCAGGTATTTTTCTATGAAGATATTATGCACCCGAAATGGTTGTTTGTCATACATTATGATCCAAGATTGAGGCATGTATTTGACGATGCATTAGTGGATACTGAGAAAAACAATGATGGCGAACAAAATGAGAGAGATGGATTAGAGAACATCGAAGAATTTAACATCCATGATGATGTTGAAGACAGTTATGTTTAGGAACAAGAAGACAACAATCTAAATTTAGATGATGTTATGGAAGACAGCAGTATGGATGGTATACAAAATGATGATCCAAATACATCTGGTAACAATATGGATGATCTACAGTCAAATTTCAATGACGATGAAGGTGATGCAGGTCAAGATGAGGATGATGATAATATTAACTACTTGAAACATCATATGAACATTGACAATGATACACCAGATGACATTGTTGCAGACAATTATGTTAATGACCAAGACTTCTAGATTTCATAATTATTTGTAATCCATGTTTAAAAAATGATGATTCTTATGGCCTAGTCTTTGAAATAGTTCAATATTATTTGTGTCAATACAAATCACCTATTGAAATATCGTTAAAGTGTTCAAGATATGGTATGAATTGTTGGCAGAACAAAATAGGATTACTTGTATGCTTCTTCCATCCATTTTATATCAACATATGTTCATGAAGACACAAAAGTTAATAAAATATTAACTAATATGCAAGTATCTCGGAATGATTTGAATAAGCAACTTTGTTAACTTCATTATTTTTATATTGTTTGCATTTTAATGTTGGGCATAAATTTTTTATTAAGTTTTATTAAGAACTAAACATAAAATAATTAAACAAAATAAAAGATTTTAATCACCCAGAATTAGGTGAAAATTTAATAAATTAAAGTTCAAATTTAATTTCCTATTTCATATCAAAATTACATCAATAATCAATCTCAATGATTTAATTGAGTCTTAATTAAACCCTCCCATATTGTTAATTCATTCGCCTAGTCTAACCATGTAAAATTTCATTGCATATGGTCACATTTTGAAAAAATTTCAACATTGGACCCATTCACTACTCATTGTGTCGGGTCGGTTGATGGCATTACAGATGAGCGTTCGAAGAAATTTCAACGTATGCAGTAACAGTTTGAAGAAATTTCAACATTGGCCCCATTCACTGATCATCATACAACATCAGTGGATGACATTGGTGATTGGCGTGTTCGAAGAGGTTCCATGAAATTTCAAGAGATTTATGACAAAGACCTAACTCCCCTAACCCCTGATCCATTGACCCTTAAAGCCCAGTTAATCCCTAATCCCTAATTAACCCTTAAGCCCTCAATCTTAGTTAATCAATAATCCCTTAACACAAAATCCCTAAATCCCCTAACCCCTAAGCCATCGACCCTTAAAAACTTCTCACTAATCCCTAATACTTTAATCCATAAACCTCTATGCACTAAGCACTTAAACATTAATCCTCTAGCCCATAATCCCTAATCCATTAACCATTAAACTACCTAACTCGTAAGCGCCAAATCCCTTACCTCTTGACCCTTAATCCCTTAAACCCTAACCCATAATCCATTAACCCTTAATCCCTGTAACCCAAATCCCTAAATCCTCAAATCCCCTATCCATTTAACCCCCAATACCTCAACTAATTAACTATTTACGATAATCTGGATACATTTGGCGCTACTTCTAGTACAATTTTAGTATTTAATGAGGTTCAATGTGACCCTTGGCCTTTCTCCTTCCCTATGACCTTTCTCCTTCAACCGTTTGTATTGTAACCTTTGTAATGATGAGTAACAAAGACAGTGGTTACACTTCGAATTTTCCCTCTAGCACAGGTGGGCCATCATGGATTTTGGCTATAGTGCCTCTCACCCACCATAATGACTAGTTTGGACATCGAAACATCTTGATTGTCCAAGTTTGATAATCAATCATCATGGGGTTCAAGCCTCCTCTTCATCCATTTGATTCAGATTCCTTTCACTACTTCCTTCTGCTATGACAATTGATGTTTTCCTTAATGATATATTGTCCTTGGATGTAGATCACACTATAAGGATGTTGAGTGCATTCTCATCTCAGCATCAGTACCTAGCACCATATATCATATATCGCATACCATCAAGGCATTGTCTCATCTAACCATGTCAAATTTTGACCTGAACCCTAACCCCTAAGCCATTGACCCTTAAATCCTTAATCCCTAATCCCTAAACCCTTAAGCCCTCAACTTTAGTGAATCACTAATCCCTTAACACAAAATATCTAAATCCCCTAACCCCCAAGACATCGACCCTTAAACACTTAAACACTAATCCCTAATCCCCTTAATCCATAAACCCCTATTCCCTAAGCACTTAAACATTAATCCCCTAGCCCATAATCCCTAATCCATTAACCATTAAACTACCTAACCCATAAGATCCAAATCCCTTATCTCTTAACTCTTAATCCCTTAAACCCTAATCCCTAATTCTCTTAACCCTTAATCCATGTACCCCAAATCCCTAAATCCCATAATCCTCAAAGCCCCTATCCACTTAACCCCCAACACCTTAACTAATTAACTATTTATTCACATCTGGGACTAAACCCCATTCAATGCTCATCGTGTGACATTGATGGATGACATTGGCGATGTGTTGGAATACATTAATCCATGACAATTTAAGAGAGTTTCGACAAGCAGTCCATAGATGTGAATGACAAACGATGACAATGAGACTGCATGATGAACATTGATGCAAATGTGGATGATATCAAAGATTATGTGGGGACATCAGGTATACTTGAGTCTTTAAACCCTCACATACCTTTAAGGCATGTATCTATTCTAACAGTTTCAAATTTCAATGCATGTACTAACAGTTTGAATAAATTTCAATGTTGGCCCCATTCACTACTCAGCATGCAACATCAGTGGATGATGTTGGTGATTGGCATGTTGGAAGAGGTTCAATTAAATTTCAAGAGAGTTCTGACAAATCCCTAACTCCCCTAACCCATGATCCATTGACCCTTAAAGGTTAGTTAATCCCTAATCCCTAATTAAATGTTAAGCCCTCAACCTTAGTTAATCAATAATCCCTTAACAAAAAATCCCTAAATCCCCCAACCCCTAAGCCATTGACCCTTAAACACTTCTCACTAATCCCTTAATCCATAAACCCCTATGCACTAAGCACTTAAACATTAATCCCCTAGCCCATAATAAATAATCCACTAACCATTAAACTACCTAACCCGTCAGCACCAAATCCCTTAACTCTTGACCCTTAATCCCTTAAACCTTAACCCCTAATCCATTAACCCTTAATCCCTATACCCCAAATCCGTAAATCCTCAAAGCCCCTATCCACTTAACCCCCAACACCTCAACTAATTAACTATTTAGGCTAATTTGGATACATCCGGTGCTAAATGCGACGCTACATCTGGTGCAATTTCTGGCGCTAACTGGGGTGCTAAATTGGGCACTAAAGGGCACAATTTCTGGCGCTAAAGGGGGCGTTATTTCTGGCGCTAAATGGGGCGCAATTTTTGGCACTAAATGGGGAGCAATTTACGACGCTATTAGTGCCTAATTTAGCACTGAAATTTTGTGTTTGGCACAAAAAAACTCCATGAATAGCTCCATCACAAATAAATAGTGCCGACTTGTTCAAAACATTGAAGAAAAATACACTTAAACCATCTTTGGAAGAAAAAAAGGGAGCAAATCATAGGGATTTGTTGTAGTAAAGGTTGGGGATGTTACACTTAGCTCGTGACTGCCTAAATCTGTGTACAACCTACACATATTGTAGAGCATTGGACCATGTGACAGAATATTGTCTTCAACTACTTGTGAAATGATAGGCAAGGGGGAATCAGAACCAAAATCCAAATCAGAATGTCAAAAAGATATCAACCGAAAAATGCAATGAAGGACCTAGAATTGTATTTGTTACGCGTGGAGGAACTAGAACAAGGGATGATGCGACGAATGGAGGAAGACAGGAGGAGCAATGGGTCAAGAAATCAATAGGACCTATGTCGATGTTTGACCCTCATCAAGAAAAAGAGATGTATCATAGGGAAAGAAAAGAGATACCAGGACTGGATTGGGTAGCATCAACATCATATGTGCCTCATGTTTGTGATTGCACTATGTTAGGGAAGCCACTTGGGAAGGTAAGTACTCTAAGAGATTTCTTGAGAAGCTACGTAGAGTTGATGAAAGATGAAACTTCTCTAAATTCATTATGTGAAATGACTGATCATTGCATACAAGATAGGGAATTTCCTATTGCACTTGCACAGAGGGTAGTAAATCAGATACTGTGAAAAAACAGGACCAATTGAGAATTCATATTAAGTGCGTAGATTGGGGAATATGATGTGGATAACATTATTTTAGACTTGGGGTATGATGTGAATGTATTACCAAAGCAGACCTGGGAAATGATGGGGAAACATAAGTTAATTTGGTCTCCTATTGAGTTAAAGTTGGAAAACTAGCATAAGATGGTACCAATTGGTTGATTGACAGGACTACATGTGAATATAGATGGAGTGCCCAGTGTAGTATATTTTGAATTCATTGAGATCGTGGATGATAGTTAGCCATATCTAAAACTCATGGGACTTGAATGGGTCTTTGATAATCAAGATATCATTAATCCGAAGAAGAGGTAAATGATATTTGAGGTAGGAGACTTGAAGGTTACTACACCATTGGACCCGACAAAAGAGAAAAGGTACATCGATCCAGCTAGAGGGAATGAACTTGACAACCTGTATAATATGACTACGTGGATGGATTATTATGTTAACCCCACTGCAAATGGTGCACTAAGTTGGAAAATCATTATCTCGTGTGCATCGAATTCAAAGGAAGGTCTAAAACATTGGCAGTAGAGGATGCATGAATTATCAACTAGACGATGTGCACGCCTAACTCGATCATTGTGTTGGATTGGAACAGATCTATGTGATCCACCCAGGTATGATGGATTGACTGATATCAGTTTGTTTATAAATGCATTTTAGTCACAGGTACCCGAACAACAAAGGTTTTTGGCACTAGATGTTGTTATAAAAGCTACTCCAGCCAGATGGTGGGTTGCACATAAAGAGGGAATGGAAGATTGGTCGTAGTGTATAATATTGATGCAAATAGGGTTTGGTGTCGAGGTGGATTATGCTGTGCAGAAGTATAGAGGGACAAATGACCCAATAGGTCATGTTGAGAAGTGCAGAACCATATGGAGTTCAGTATCGAAGAAGGAATGGATTGAGAGATTTATACATACACTAGATACAATTCCGAAGAAATGGCACTTGGAGATGGAAATGCGTAGAGAAACAACAAACTAGGATGAGCTAAATTAGAGGTTCAAAGTAAATTTTACTTTTGAACATGAATCTCCACTAGTAGATGCAATTTTATAGGTCATTTGAACCAATTTATTCTCAGAAGAAGGGTCGATGGAGGTGGTGCATGTGTTCAACGTGCACAGAGCTTCTATGAATGTCCATGAACTACTAGAGTATTATAATATCGCTAAAGAAGAATATGATGAGGAAGATCCTAGGAATATGCAATTGCCCAAAACTGATGGGGAACGTGCAGTAGAAGGGCCAAAATGTGAAACTGTTGCGTATACACAACCAATAAAGACACAGAAAGTAAACATTGGGAAAACCAAGAATCCAAAGTTTGTGTAGATAGGAGATTATTGGAGTGATGAAGCTGCAGAGAAGATAGCATATTTATTGCATGAGTATCAATATATATTCCCAACTACATTCTCATAAATTAAGGGTATAGTTGTGGAATTAGGTGAGATGAAGATCCCTTTGAAACCAAGTGCTAAATTAGTGCGAAAGAGACCTTGCAGGTTAAATCTGAAGTATAAAGAGAAGGTGAAAGAAGAGATATACAAAATGCTAGCAGTAGGGATCATTGAACCAGTGGTGGAATCATAATGGATAATTTCAATGATACTGCAAGATAAGAAAACAAGCGGAATTAGGATTTGTGTAGATCTGAGGAAGTTGAAAGATGCATGTCTACATGATCCATTTCCAACATCATTAACGGATGAGATACTGGAGAATGTAGGAGAGGGGGAGACTTATTATTTCACAAATGATTTCTCAGGGTACCATCAGATAAATACTGCATAGGAAGACATGTATAAGACTACTTTGTGAAAGAGTGGGGAAGTTATCAATACACAGTGATGCCCTTTGGAATGAAGAATGCACCTACAATGTTTTCAAGAGTTGTGGTTGCAACTCTTAAGAAATTTATTCATAAGTTCCTTGAAGTGTACTTATATGATTGGACTGTGTTTAGTCTACTAAAGGATCACACATAAGTACTCATATTAATGTTGGATAGGTGTATACAATGTTAGATTTCACCAAATTTAAATAAATGTTAGATTTCACCAAATTGGAATCTTGTTGGGCCATGTGGTCTGCAAGCAAGGATTATTAATAGATCCTGCCAAGATTACAGTGATTATGGATTTACAACCACCTACATCAGTCAAACATTTGAGGGAAACTCTAGGTCATACAAGATATTACAGGAAGTTCATCAAAGGTTATACACAGATTACAACACCTATGGAGAATTTGTTGAAGAAGGAAGAAAAGTTCTAGTGGAATGAGGGTTGTCAGAAGGGATTGGACACCTTAAAGAAGAAATTAGTGATCGTTCTAATTCTGATCTTTCCAGATTGGAACCAGGAGTTCCATGTGCATATAGATGCATCATCCATATATTTGGGTGCAATACTATCTCAACTAGGGGAAGGAGACATATATCACCAAATTGTGTTTGCAAGTAGGAAGTTGTCCATATTAGAGAATAATTATACTACGATATAATGAGAAGGATTAACAATGGTATATGTGTTGCATAAGTTTAGGAATTACTTATTGGGTTCTCACTTTAATATGTATACAAACCATTATGCACTAAAATACTTAGTGAACAAGCGAGTGTTTGGGGGAGAATATGAAGGTGGTTGTTGTTATTTCAGGAGTATGATTTTGAACTTGTTGTGAAACCAAGGAAGTTGAATGCATGATCGGATCATCTATCGTGCATATTATTAGGAGAACATGCAGGGAATCTAGATGACATCTTGCCAGATGCACAACTATTTGCAGTTGGAATGGTGGATGACTATTTCGTAGACATCATGTAGTTCCTAAGTATAGGAATGGCCCCGTCTAAAATGATAGTTGCACAGAAGAGCTAAACCATTAGATTTCAGGGATTGTGGACCGTTGATCTGGCACTCCGAAATAAAGACATTTTGGGAGTCAGGAGAACAGAGGTGAATTGCATCGGGAATTCCCAATATGCGAAATCCCGACACGCTTGAGAATTGAGTCCCAGGTCATGGTAAATGGTCACATGGATAGATACCAAGGGAGGATCAAGGGACTGTTAAATCCTTATCGAAATATCGAGAGTTGGGGAGTCAACCCTGACTCCCCAACTCTCGATATTTCGATAAG
>JASDQU010280014.1:0-12929 GCA_032191745.1 Picea mariana
ACAAATGTCCTCATAAGAAAAAGAGAAATGATGAAGGTTACTCAAATGGCAAACACACATATAAAGGCAAAATAACTACAAAAAAAGTTTTCAAGAAAATTTTATGCACCAAAGAAGACATATCATCATCAGATGAAGATGAAGTCAGTGACAGTGAGACAGGAAGAGTTCTATTCATGGCAGTAAAAGATTCTGACAAAGAAGACTCTGAAGAAGAATATGAAGAAGCCGAAGAAGAATATGAAGAATTCAAAGAAGAAATTGAAGAAGCAGAAGTTGACTATCGAGAAGAATTAATGTGTGCCATAGAAGTTATCAGAAGAGAAAAGAAGTAAAACAAGAAACTAAAAGCAGAACTAGACAAAAAAAATGATACTCGAGAACTAGAACAAATGATCACAAAATTGAAGTTTCAAATAGAAGAAGATAAAAGAATTGATGAAGCACTCAAATAAAAGCTAGAAGAAAAGGACATGATCATTGGAAACTTGGAAGCAGAGATTCTCGCACTAAGAAAGGGTATTCAAAAGAAAAATATGCAGAATAGCTCAAAANAACTAGAGAAAATGATCACAAAATTGAAGGTTCAAATAGAAGAAGATAAAAGAATTGATGAAGCACTCAAAGAAAAGATAGAAGAAAAGGACAGGATCATTGGAAACTTGGAAGCATATATTGTCGCACTAAGAAAGGATATTCAAAAGAAAAATATGCAGAATAGATAAAAAATTATAGATGACATTATCAATAGTCAAAAATCTCATCTTGACAAGTCCAGACTTGGATACAATCAGACAGAAAAGGGATCAAATTCCAAAAAAACAAAGAAATAAACATATCCAATAAGTTATGCAGAAACAATCAAAGGGGATAAGAAGATATACAAGGAAGATTACAGGGACACTCCTCCACCAAGAAGATTCAGATTTTAGAATCAACAACAAACAGATAGGCCTCAAGAAGAAGAAGGATTCATAAGAGCACCTCCTTTCAGAATATCTTCAACTCCCAGGTATCAATTTATATTTTTTGGTTTATGTTATGCAGTTTTCAATTTCATAGCTAACAACAGGAACAATAACAACTTTGAGAGTCATACACAAAGGGGTTATTCAAGAAGACCTAGTGAAACACAGAGAAGAAGTTACAATATGTTTGAATCTTTGAGAAATGAAGTGGAATGTTACAAATGTAACCATTTTGGACTTGTGGCCAAAGATTATAGAATGAAAGTCCTTCCTAAAGAACCCCATCAGAATAACAATAGTCACAGATAAGAACCTCAGAAAACAACACGGATAAGAAAGCAAGACCAGTATAGCAATGAAGATTACACAATTTCTCTAACAGCTAAGCAGAAGAAACACAGTTGGTATGTTGACATTGGATGTTCAAAACATGTGACAGGTGATAGAGACAATTTTCTTACATTACTAAAGGAAAGAGATGGATCAGTCTCCTTCGGAAATGATGATTCATCCAAAATCATTGGAAAAGGCACAGTCTGAATTGGGAACAAGAATGAAAAGGCAGAAAATTTTCTACTAGTAGAAGATATGAAACATAATCTTCTAAGTGTGAGTCAAATGTGTGACTAAGGTCATAAAGTTACTTTCGATTCACAAAAGTGTGAGATAAGAAAAGAAAGTTCAGGGAAATTGGTCGCTATAGCTGCAAGAACTTCAAGCAACATATATGTGTTAAGTGAAATTAGAAATGAAAAGTGTTTTCTAGGAAAGGAAGATGAAAGTTGGCTATGGCATAGAAGAATGGGGCACATACATTTTGATAACCTTGTCAAATTCAGCAAAAGAGAAGCAGTCAGAGAAATGCTCCAGATCACAAAACCAACCAACACTTTATGCAAGCATTGTCAACAAGGAAAGAAAACAAAGACCAGGTTTAAATCAAAGGAATATTCAATGACAAGACCACTGGAAATTGTGCATATTGATCTAGTTGGACCAACTAAAAAAAAAGGGCTTAAAAGGTGAGAAATACTTCATGTTATTAGTTGATGATTATACAAGAATGACTGCAGTTTGCTTTCTCAAGAATAAGTCATAAGCTTTTGAAAACTTCAAGATCTACAAGGAAATGGTTGAAAATGAAATGGATTCAAAAATCAAATGCTTGAGATCTGATAATGGAGGAGAGTTAACCTAAAAGGAATTTATGGACTACTGCAACAATCATGGAATAAAAAGGTAATTCTCTGTTGCTAGGACACCTCAATAGAAAGGAGTTGTTGAAAGAAAGAACGGGACAATACAGGAAATGGCTCGAACAATGTTAATGGATTCAAAATTGGTAGATATGTTTTGGACACAGGCAGTGCATACAACAGTTCACATTCAAAATAGAGTAATGCTCAGAAAAAACACTGACAAAAATCCTTACGAACAATGGAAAGGAAGACCAGCAAATGTAAAGCACTTTAGAGTTTTTGGAAGCAAATGTTATATCAAAAGAGAAGATGGCGGAATGGGAAAGTTTGACTTTTGTGTGGACAAATGAGTACTTGTTTGTTACTCAAGTACAAGGAAATCATACAAGTGTTACAATCTAAGATTGAAAAAAGTTGTGGAAAGCATCAACGTAACAATTGATGAAACAGGCAGACTAGAATCAAAGGAAGAAAATGAATCAATGAAACAACCCTTAGAAGAAGAAGCAGAAGATGAAAAAGAAGTAGAAGAGGAAGATGAAGAGAATCTGACAGAAGCAAAAGATAAATTTCAGCAAGTGTCTCCAAAGACACCCAGTAAATGAGTACAGAAGAATCATCCTTTAGATCAGATTATCGGAAACAAAGATGCAGGAATTGAGACTAGAAGAAGAATTCATTCACCAGAACAAACACACCTAGAACTCTTATCTACAATTGAACCAATGTTTTTTGAAGAAGCCAGTAAGGATGAATCTTGGAATGAGGCCATGGATGAAGAATTGGATCAAATAGAGAAAAATGACACTTGGGAACTGGTTCCAAGACCAAAGAATAAGAAACATAGATGATTTTAGGGGCAAAATTTCGCTCATGGGCGAAATTTAGGAGCCTCCATTTTTTTATTGGGTGAGTTTTTTATATTAGAGTGATTTTTTAAAACTTATATCATTAACCCATAATTTATTTTAGGGGAAAAATCGTGTACAGGGTTAGCCCGTGTTTTTAGGAGAGATAGAGGAAAAAAAATTATATTTCGCCCCTAAAATTTGGAGGGACAATCTTCCATTAGCCAAATTTCTATAAGTATGGGAATTTTTGATAGCTTCTTCACCCTACCATTTGGTAAAATCAAGGTTTATTGTTTAATTCACCCAGATTTTATGGTATGGGCACTAGGTAGCTACAATATTACCTTTGCCCAATTTCCAAAGAACAAGGGGATTTCTGAGATAATTTTGGCCCTCCCACCTGGTATAAATTGTATGGGATCTTCCCAGTGCCCATATATGGATTGGGTTAAAATCAGAGCTTTGTTACTTGTCTAGTTCGTTCTTGAGAACTATAGAGTCTACTATCTAGTGACCATCCTGAAAATCTCTAATTCCCCGGGGCCCGGTTTACATATATTGAATTTTTGTGCTTATTTCCCCTCAACGGAACGGAAAAAAGGGCAAGAGATGCTAGTGCTGGAGCCGCCTGTTCAAAGCAGAAGAAATTAGAATTTTGTACGGTTGTCCCAAACCGCTCAAAAGGTGTCGCGCGAGGCTTTGGCAGTGAATAATTACTAGGGTTTCCAAATGTATTGATAGGTATTTACCTGGTCCTTCATCTTTAAATTCCACTATAAATGATTTTGATGAGTAAAAAGGGTAGATGGTTGAAAAGTTGGTTATCTTGCACAAGGGAAATTAAAAATATAAAAAACATAATTTTGAATTTGAAAAGCAATACACTAGAAGTCATTTTCAAACAATAGACAGGTAACTAACATTTTTATTGAATCCAATATTCTACACAAATTTGTGCATTTACTAACTGTTTGAGAGACTTGTCATGCCAATTTTTTTAAGGAAGAATAAAAGTACTTTTTATTTGCAGTTTTTGGATAAACATTTCCCTTAAATCATGAAAGATGTTGTCCCCTTTTAGTTTATGTATGCAGAATAAACTTGTATTGAGAGATCAATAACGTTATCTGTATGGCTTTGGGAACATTGCTATTGTAGTCTACAGGACTGGTATATCCTCCTCTCATGACCAATATTTGATGCATTACTTATCTACCTTGCAACTAGAAGCTAAACAACCTAGCAGAACTCCCAATGTTGTTGGAAGTCGTTGTTATTAACAAGGATTTAGTGTCAACTCTATTGCTAATGAGATAGTCTTTGGTTTGTCTCATCACAAGTCATTAGGCCTTTATATCTGCAAGTGATGCAAAATGAAGGAGACCCTACCATTGGCCAGTTGATGGAAGAGAGGAGATAAGAGATTGATACCAAGAAAAATCTTTTTTTTAAGATGACTAAGGTACAACACAAATTGTAATCATATTCCACATCCAATAGGTGATACCTTTCTTCTCAATAAACATTCATTTCCCAAATGCTATGAAAATTGTTGCAAAAGTTCTAGTAATCTAGGAGTCAAACACAAAATGTTGCCACATTTTGTGGTGCCCTTTGAGAGAATGAACTCTTCAAATGGAAGTGGCATCGATGTCTTATTGTATGCCAATAAGGAACCTGAAACTTTCACATGAGTAACTTATACAAAAATGTTGACCAGATGTTGGTGCTAATAAGGTTGTATTCTCAAATTCAAAAAATAGTTTAATTGCACATGTTAAAACAAAGGCTGCAACCCAATACATTGGAGTGACTCAGGTCCAATAGAAACAAGGGGGAATATGAAGCTAGAACTCACTCCACACTCTTTTCTGTGGGGGAAACAAGGGGGAAAACTACCACCAGTTGCCTTGGATATTTGCAGCATTGCTAGAGAAAGGAAGGCCTTGGGTTGACTAGTATTCATGCAGAATGGATTGCACTAGTTGCCAAGTGGATTGTTATGGGCAATAAAAGGTGAGGAAACACAACAATTTAACATCAGGCATAGGTTGTTGACTACCTCACAAGTTAATGGATTGAATAGGCTATTTGGGATCTATGATGTTATTGTGGGGTAATTTCCTTCAAAGTTAATGGTTCAACATATCAAAAAGAATTTGGAAAGTTTGACAGGTGAAGAACTTAATTGGGAATTTTAGGGACTACAAAATGCATGGGATCTAGCAGCCAGATCCTTTTAGGATTTTCAAACACCAAGAGGACATATGGGAGACATTTCTTGTTGTGTAAGAAAGTTTTTTATATGTGGGGAGACTTGTAGGACAAAAAATTGCAGACTTGGAAATATTGGAGGCCAGTTACTTGGTGCCATCTACTAGTAGCTGCAAATGAGGTCACTTTCTAGGAGTTGTGCAAAATACTCATATATTTAGGGCTTAAAATGTAGATAGAGTCTCTAGGCCCCATTTGAAAATCTTGGAAATAGAACTATGATAAATCTTCATGAGATATAATGTCAGAAGCTTTATGCCACTATAAGAACATGTCCTAACATTCTTGGTAGACTTAAAAGAAGATGAGAACTTCAGGATTCTGAGAAAAGGTGGCTCAAGCATTGTCAATCTGTTTCAAAATTCGGGAGCTCTTTAGAATCATGAGTAATAGGGTGGATGCTAATTCATTAGATCCTATCAATTAATCCCAGGCTCCATAGATTGAGACCAAAAAGGATCATGTGTAATTTGTCACAAAGAGGAAACTATAATTGAGGATGGATTGTGACATAGTTTTTAATCTTATTTTTTGGTCTTTTGAGGTTAAGGATGCCATTCTTGGAGAGAGATAGATGATCAAGAAGCAGGGCAAAGGTTTTTAGAGTGATATTCATTTGTCAGGGCTTTCATTTCTATGGAGAAGGAGATGCAAAGGTACCTTTAGTGGTGACTTGTCCAAGTTCAATCTGGGATAAATTTAAGTGTTCAAAGCTTGACTTAGTTGACTAGGTTTCATCTAGAATATGTATTGTTCAGACAATGATACATTAGAGTTTGTGCTAAGGAATATATGCTAGCCGTATGTGCATATGTTGGGCCAGAGGGATGGGGTGGAGGGTGTGATGTGAATTTTTAGCCTAATGTTGTTCATACAGTTGTATTTTTATTATAATATAATGTGTATTTTTTCAAAAAGAAAAGAAAAGAAAACTCTCATTACTTATGCATGGTGACTAAGGGATTTGCTAGTTTAAGTTTAACGAAATTATAGAGAACTTGTTCACATAAAAAACCACCAATTTCCCATTAAAATACCAATCATGGCATCTTTGTTGCAAATATATATGGAAAAACAAAATGACTAAAGAATAGGAAGGGATAAATAGTTGTAGGACTGTAAAGCTAGTACTACTTTTTGTACTAGCAGTGCATGGTTTATGTTTAAAATGGTTGCAAGGAAAGAAAAAATGGATCATCCCCTTTCTGCACAAACATAGCTTGCCAATGTCCACAACACAATAGTAAGCAAATAGCAAAATGATCGTTGAAAGTGGAATGTGAAGGAGAAGGACATCATTTTCATTATTAGGGAAACCTAAGCATGTAGAATTTTACAAAAACTGGATAATGACAAAGTAAGTTTAGGGATTTTAGTTTGTTGTCTACTTCTGCCAAATTTTCCCTGCTTTGGGGGTTTGAACTAATGATAAACTCTCCAGAAATTGAAATCCTACAGAAATAGCAAACCCATAATTTTAACAATATCAAAATAGACCTACATTAATAACTGAGAAAAAGCCATGTGAGTAGGCAATGAATACAAAATCCAAAAGTAACTGCTTTACAAGAATACTTCTGATAAACCATCCTTTACATATTGACTATGATCAGTCCTATATTTAATCCCTAAAATCATTCAAGAACTTTTTGTGACTTCTGCTATTGACTTACAAAAAGCAATACATCAATTTATGAAGATCCATATTGGTCTGTCTGCTTTCTAAAACCAGTGATCTGGATAACTTTGCTTATAACTTTTTCAAAACAGTCTGAGTGTTAAGGCCTGCAATATTGGCATTTGTGATGTTTTTATTTGATCCTAAAAAATTAAATGAGATAAATGCACCACAACTCATGCTTGAGAGTGGGAGGATTTGGAAGCTCATGTTGTTTCCACTTGTTTGTGATTGTTGGTTTGTTCTTTTTATGGAACCTAAGAATCTCCTCAAAATCTTCAGGAATAAACTTCTTCTAATTTAGCTAATGCAAGTCATCCGACAAACTATATTTGATTCTCTGCTGGATTGAAAAGAGATTCTCTATCTGAACTTTTGGACTACTGACATTTCCTAAAACTCTTTCTAGCTATAGAAACAATGTGGCCTCCTTATATCTTTTGTTTCTCCAAAATTTGTCCCATATTCTGCTTTTGTTCACCTCTTTAGGTTCCATGATCATGCTCCAATTACAATGTCTTTAGGTCTCGGATTTACCCTTCAAGTTTGTCAAATTAGTCTCTGGCTTCTTGACATATGTTTGATGCCAATATATTGGCATTTGTCATCTTCGAGGTTGATACTCAATCTTCTTTGAGATCCATCTTCAATCTTTTTCCTTCTAATTTTCATGTCTTCTATCAATGTATGGCTAGTAGGATTATCAAGGTCTCTCTTCTTGTCACATTCCTTTGTTTCCTTTATGAGTTGCTTAGCCCTAGCTCTAGAATTACTCATCCCTTGCTTATTTTATTTTGCTATCATATCAGTGAGAAAACCTTGTTGTTTTACAGCTGAGAAAAAGATGCTATATTTATTCAATGCATATATGGGGCCATGCTTTTTTCTTTCTTTCAAGGTAGAAACCACCTCTAGTTGCTATTGGCTTTCCTTCAAAACCTTGAGCCACTCTTAAGGGTCCAACATGAAGTGGAGACAATTTTAAGATGAAATTATTTCTTCCATTAACCACCCACCTTGTCAAAAACATCCTGCATCTCTTCATGATTAAGCTAGATCCAATCAGCATGTAAGGAAACTACCTTATTTTCTAGAGCATTAGCTACCTTATTCCTTTCTCTCAAAAATACTTTTGAGCATGAATTCACCAATTTCAATAAAATATGTAGAGTCTTAATTTAAAGTTAAACTAAGAATCATTATTCCATATGAACTTTTTAAAGCAATACTCTGGCTGATCCTTTTAGAGTTCAGTTGGCAACAACGGTCTCAATTACTAGTTTGAAGTCTTCCTCAATTATCAAGGCCATGGCTCTTGATTGCAAAGCCAGCTTCAAGCTCCTTATTAAGCAATCTGTCTTTGCCTATTCTTAGTGGCCTTTATAAAGAATTCACAAAACTTATTAAGACCTCCCATTTGGTGCCATATCGAAATTTAGCTTCCACCATCTGGGATCTAGTGGTCTGTAATTGGATCTGATCCTTAGTGTTTCCTGAAAGGTTGTTCAACCTTCTTTTGAACTACTTGTGGGATTAACTCCTTTTACCTTTAGAGACTCATTTTTGGCCAATCATATCATATACCATGTCTTTTGATTACTTTTTCTCTCTGAGCATGTTTTTGTTTCTGTTTAAGGCACATTAAAAAACCAATGAAAAATATGGCTATTTTCCAAGTTTCATTTAGAAGAAATAAGTTGCAATAACCATTTGTCCAATTACAGATAGATGATATTAAACATTCTTTTAGATATACCCATTATTTGAAGGTGATTATAGATCCATGTGATTAGAAAAAAAACCCTATGAACCAACCTTCAAACTAAGTACTAAATGTTTATAGTTACTCGGCAAATCTACTATCTAACTGAGAAATTGTTAGCTGTGCTATCTCTATTGGAAGTAAAGTTAAAAGGGGATAATTTTTGTGCCATCAATTTTCATACTACAAAGCACAGGATCTTATTCCAAAATTTATTTGGAAAAACAAAATGACCAGAGAATAGGGAAGGAAGAAATAGTTGTAGGACTTTGAAACTTGTATTGTGTTTTGTATTAACAGTTCATGATTTCCATTAGGAATGGTTACATGACAGTATCAAATGATTACATGATTTCCATTAGGAATTTCAAACTCATGGAGTCTTATTTAAACTTGTGAGTCTTGATAAATTTTACCATATTTGATTAAGTTTGACCAGAATGCTCAGACATCTCTTTTCAGAGCTAAGCCAAATAAGCTTGCCCAGAATTTGGTATACTCATCAAGTCTTGTTTGAATGGATATGTGTTCAACATATTTGGTCAAACTTTGAGTCTTGGTCATACTCTTTGAATATTTGTCAAATCATTGTGTTTTGGAAAATTTGACTGTATTTCACTGAGCTTGACCAAAACTAGTATATTTGGCTCATTTTAGAGATACAAGTCGAGTAGGCTTGCTGAGAATTCTGCAGACTCATCAAATCTGGTTTCAATGCATTCAATATATGCAAGAGGTGATACTCAATATGTCGGTCCAAATTTGTACATAGGCACACAGTGCCATTAGTTATAGAACATAAAGTATAGATATGCAAACAATGATGTTCATAATTTTTCAATAACAATTATGGAGTTAGGATACAAATGTTTTTACCCTACATAAAATACATAGTATAGAGCACTCCAAGCCAAAATAATGTGCTATCTCAACCACTAGAATACAACCCAACATATTGTGAATGCATTTATTAGAAGGTCAACCTACATTTATGATAACAATGGCCTCTCACTTATGACAAGGACATCCTTGGATCAAGGCATATAGACCTGTATAAATAAAGTGTAGTCTAAATGTTCTACCTTTTGGCTCTTTTTCGACTATTTTTTCCGTTTGATTTTGCCCGAAATCTGGTGAGGAATGGTTGGATCTACAGATTTGAGTGGATAAGTTTGTATAATCGGAGTGCCCAGGGGATTTTCAACATGTTGAATCTATTTATGCATTCAAAAATGCAATTTAAACAACAAAAAATAGCGATTTTGTCCAGATTTACATCACCAAATTCCGGCCAAAAAAACAAAAGGTAGAACTTTTAGACAAGCCTATAAATAAGGTCAACAACAACCATTTTTCATTAAAAATGAATCATCTCTCACAATAAACATGTATTCTTTATCCTAATTGTACCAATTTTAACCTCTAATAATTCTGACCACTCAATATGCAATAGTCTAAATGTGTGACAAAATGGCTCTTTCGTGGTTGCTCAAAACAACAACCTCATCAATCCAAAATTGCAATTTCACCAAAAATTCCCTGACCAGATTAAGTTTATCACAAATCGAAAAAATTGAAATTTGTAGATTTGTTAGCCTTCTTCCTTTAATATTAATATAACACATTATCATTTAAAACCCCTGTCAAAACTTTGGAAACATCCTTATTGTAATACAACTTGGTTTTGGAGATTACTCACTACACGTTTCTTCCAAAAGGGATATCATTTGAGAGAATCACAAGGAGTCAACTACATCATAGAGACTACATATTTATGTATGAATATGGAAAATATGCTCATAATCTCACTTGTAGTTTCTTATAGATTAATGATGGTAGCAAATTACATCATCACAAGTTTTAATTTCACCTATGCTCATAATGTCACTTGTACTTTCTTATAGATTAATGATTGTAGCAAAGCACACCATCATGGACTCTAATTTAAGCCCCATTAGCCCCATTATCGATGATTGTAAACTAATATGTTAGTACTCCTTGCATCACAAAAGTGTTATCAAGGAAGACGTTACTTATGGAGTTGAAACTTGGAATGTGTTTATTGAAAAGTCATTGCCATGAAAAATCGTACCATGGATTGATGCTTGGAATGTATATGTGAGAACAAATTCCCTATGGTATTGCTGCTCAAATTACATTTAACCAAATGCATCATATTAGATGTAATGTATCACAATAGAATTAATGTATATTTAAGACACACTTTGAGTGCCTTAAGGAGGAAATAGATACACTCAACCTAGGAGGAAGGAAGAGGATTACCCTTGCCAACTAGGAGGCTAGATAACCCTAGGAGAGGAGGATGAGATCCTAGAGATAAATCCTATGTCAACGAATCAACTCACTATTAAAATAATGCCAACTGGGCTAAGAAGACTAGATTGCGGGTGTAGAGATGCCAATTGGTTTTAAGGACAAAACCGAGAAAATAGGGAAGGGAAGAAAGAGGTGGAAACCTAATTTAATTATGATTGTTACTTAACTTAATGCACTATGGTGGTGTTTTATCTTTCATTTAATATATTTCATGCACTATGGTTGTGTTTTATCTTGTTTTTGATATACTTCATGTCTAAATACACAAAGAAAGAACAAACAAAACAATTAAATGAAAGTAACTAAAGCTATTTTTATTTCTCTTTTACTTCTTGTTCCTATTTGGCCTACTTAGACTACAAAATTGGAAATACAAGAGTGAAGTACATAAATCAAAATTTTCCTTCCCTCCCAAGAACACAAAGACAAATCAGTAAACAATTATGGTTCATTCATCATTTCCCTTTTGTGAGCATGGAAGAGAGAAGGAGAAGAGTTGTAGTTCAGCTTCCTAGTTGGGTGAAAACTCTTTACTACATTCAATCTAGTCTAACAATGCTACTTGGACACGAAACAAGAAAGTAAACATGTATCTTCAAATTAACGGGGTTAGGTCTCCTTTTGTACCTCAATGTCTCTACTTTCTCACAAAATACAATAAAGGGTTTCCTAGTCTCGATACACACACCCACACAAATGAAACAAACAAACCAAAACAATAATATTTAAACTAAGAGAGTGAGATATCCCATGCCCTTAGAAAAAGGATGTACCTTCAACCCCATAAGTTGTAGTTAAATTATTCCTTTGAGGTGGAAATTTGAAAGGGAGGATTGATAGAAAAAAGAATGGAGATATCCACAACCACCATGAGATGCACTCACTCCAGCTAAAGATGAAGAGACTAGGCCCAAATCATAACCAAAGAAGCTAGGATACACTTGTGGCAATGCCTCCTTGAGAGAGGAGGATGATGGAGATTGACACCCAACATTAATCCAAGAGCACGTGCAAAGAAAATAAGAAACCTAGTAATCTAGAGAGCATATACAAGAGCTAGATCACATAGAAATTAGTCATCTAAAAAGGGAAGAGGAGAAAACCATACTTAATTATCCATTAGGAGTTGTAAATTGTTGAGTCATTAATCAAGGGAAATTGGTAACCTCCTTTTTGTAAATATGTGTGTGGACACCCAAAATTTTAGGTGTTGAAGAGAAAATTGCTAGGAGGTCAAGAATAAATGCCATTTTAATTTGTAGGTTCATGAGGGGATAGAAAAATTATGATAAACATGTCACATAATAACATGTCAAAATCAACATGCAACATGTTAGCTCGGTGCTAAATAGGGGAAAAAGGTTGACCTATTTTGGTTGATTAAAGAGTGTACTTGCCGAAGATGGGGGGCACTTGTGGTCCCAAGAGGGAATATTTAACTCCCTGAAGCACCATTTGGGACACTAGAAGGATCAGAAAGTGGTTATAGGTTTTGGTCACATGGATACCTCACTTTTTTAAACATAGTAATTTGTGACCCTTCTTAAGATTATATATATTGATGGGACATTGAAACTGTTCAAACTTTTCACATATCAAATAGCTAAAAGTAACTTTGTACTACATCCTCTCCTTGGATTTTAAGTTTTTGTTTTTGACTGATTTAATTTGTATCTTTGTATGGATTTGCACCTCTTTTCATTATATCCATTAATCTTTGTAGTATTTCTAGGTCTTGAAGCATATCACAATGTGAGGAGAAATTTGGGAGAAAGTATTAGAGTAGCTTCGTTCAAATTGAATATTCTATACTTGGTAGGAATTTTACTAATTTTATATTATTTCTCTTGCAAGTTTCAC
>JASDQU010280014.1:14871-24873 GCA_032191745.1 Picea mariana
CCTATTAACATGAGACCAACATTCCTTTAATGCAATTATACTTTCATAAATATGGTGGTTGAATTTCAGATTCCATAAACAATGTTATGCAAACCCCTTTGTTGATTGGATAAATACCTCCATTACCCATACTTTACTGCCACTTACCTTGCAAACCTCCAGTCCATACCATGAATAACAACACACATTGTCTTGTTTGTCTTTTAAAGTTTGCTTGGTTGAAATATTAGTGTATGCTACATCAATGAATTGATGTTTAAGGTACTGATGGTTGTATTACTCTTTAAAGCATCAATGTTAGGCCAATGACCAACACTATGAAGGTGGAAGTGAATGAAGGATAAGCATGCTTCATTATTACACAAGAGTACATGAAAATCACATCAAGGTATGCCCATGAAAGTTTTGAGTTTGAATTTACATTCTCTTGCAGATTTATCAATGATTGCATGCACCAATCTTACTATATTTCCAGTTTTGCCACCTTCAAAGGAAATTCGGTCTATGGTGAAAAGGATTCTAAGGTAATTGAAGCCAAAAAATCATGGTTCAATGTTGGAAGCATGGATAATATAATGCTAAATTCCAACATTTGGTTATGTAAAAATGTGTTTTTAGTCACAGTAACAGTTTCTTTATATTGCATTATGGGGACTTATTGAGAGCACAATCTAGACAACTTTATAAAAGCGTGCATATACATGATAATGTAGATGATTATGATGGATGCATTGTAATTGACCTCATGTACTAAATCATTGAAAGGGGGTGCTAATGGTTTGGTTTTTAAGTCAAAAAGTGAGTAGAAAAATTTCACAATTAAATTCTAACCAAAGCTCTACTAACAATAACACTATGGACCTACAATGACTCCAATCAAAACCATTAGAATGCTTGAATATTGAAATGGTATTTTATGTTGGTGTCTTGTGATTATTATTGGATCCAAGTAATCTTATTTGGTGAGCAGAAAGCCCCTACAGTTTTGGTTTATCCATATATGCATATTTACTGCAAATAGTGAACTTTATGGATAACAATAACAACTCCAGAGTTCAAAGGTTGATCTTCACAATGCTTCAAGTCTGTCTGCCTCTTCTAGCTTAATTGAATGTTCATTGAAATCAATATCATTATGGGAGAACATCCTTAGACAACTATGATGTCCTGCAGGTTCAGCAAACTGTTCTTCTCTTTCCACTGTAGAAATTTTCTTAGCCTTGCCTTTTCCTTTATCTTTCTTGGCAATTTGAATGGGCAAGGGCTCTTTGAAAACAGGGGAAATATGCTAAGAACCAAAATGAACAATGAACCTGTCATAACACAAAAATGGGGCATTACTTAGATTATTCATTAATCAACTTCCTTCATTAGCAGTCCTGGATGAAGAAGTTTCATTCTGGTGGTTTCTAATCTAGACTGCTATTGTTGTTGGGGTTTGTGCTATATGCACAATGCTCCCAAACAATTTTTCTTATTGGTTCCAAAGAATCATTTGTTGTGCACATTATCACATAATTAATGTAATATGCCATTCCAAGTTTTATAATGGATGCATGGATAAACAAGAATCATATCGTAAGAGAGATGGGGAAGCTATGTAATCATTGGGATATAAATATTAGATCACAACATTCCAATTTTTGCAAGATGGAGAGACCTCTCAAGAAGTTTGGGATGGACTGAAGGCCTGGTATTTGACTTCTAATGAAACTAGGCTTCTCTATTTGAGAAACTAGATAGATAGTTTGAAGATGGCGAAAGTTTTGGAGTATGAGAAAAATGAAAATGAGAACAAAAACATCATATTTTTCACCGATTAGAAATGTGTAGCAGTCACAATCTACAAAGGCTTGTAGGAAACAAGCTAGTAAAATGTTCAGCATGTAAAATTTTGTCATTAATTAAATGTTTTTTTTAAAACAAAAGATTGGCTTATTAATTCTTTATGGATTCCATAAATGCATTGGAAGTTACCAGTAATTATGAATACTTAGCAGATTTGTATGTTTTCCATGATGGAGAAAATACACCTGATCAGTGATTATTTTCTTACATTTACCAAAGCTCTAAGACTTACCCTTTAGCTCAAAAGGGCGCTTCATTCATTTCAAACATCTCCAAACGTCCTTAGTATGTATATAGTCAAGAAATAAATAGACAAAATAATAAGGACTAGTGTTCTCTCTGGCCATAGTAGCACAGTGTAACACCCCTATCACTTGTCAAACATCAACACAATAAAAATTGCAACTTCTTATGAATAATAACTAAACAGTATAAGAATTAAAAATCTCTATCCAATTTGTAAGAATTTCCTACCTTGCAGGGCCTACACAATTGCCATCATTCCCTATGTTGAAATCTTTTAAGTTTGAAAATTTCAAGTACACTCACCTGTTCTCTATCTATCTAGTCCTCAATAAAAAAAAATCATCAATATTTTAGAGTACTTTTTGGATCTATCAACTTTTACCAATTGACCTTCATCATTACAAATATCTTTTCAAATGTAAAATCCAACTAAATGTATGTAGCTCTACTGATTATTCATGCTCACCCAGGAGTTCATCTATTCTCCACAAAAAAACATGTCGTAAGTCACTCACTAAAACAACTATAAGCATAGATGTTGTCATGGGAAATCCCCCTACGGACTAGCACTTAGGGTTATATTATGCATGCAGATAAGACCAAAAGAATCCTACTTTCTACCATTGTCCCAGACCTAATCCCCATTTCTTTTAAGCAAATACATGGTTAAACGAACATACCTTGTTCCGGATGTTCGATGTCTATCCTTCTTCACGCTTGATCGCTTGCTAGCAGCTATCCTCCTAAGACTGAACTGTGTACAAAACAAGCAACAAACTCTACATGCATTTGTTCTACAGATTAATGGGTTAGAGATTCAAACATATATTCACTAAAATATGAAGAACTCATATAGTGGGACGGGAAAAGCATTTATTTATTATTAACTTTAATGAATCAACTTACAATGTTGAGATCGGCCACTGTTCTGTGAACCTGATCATGGGCTCCTCTTCAAATGTCCTCCAACTTCTTTGCTTTGTATCTCTCTTTGCACAAGGATGGCTAAAGGGTTGGGACAATGGGAATGTGCAATTGGGTAGAGTTTCTTTACTCTTATTCTCCTCCTCCAAATAGGACCCCTAACCCTTCTTGTATAGGCTAGAAGAAGCTAGGTATTTGGACGAACCCTTGGCCATGCATGGCCGAAAGATTCAGTTAACTCACCCAAATCTGTGTGTTCCGTCAGCAACTTTCCTTTTTTCGTGCTTTTGTAGGTACACGCGGGTTGTTTTAGGTCAGCTAGCATGTACAGGCATGCAGTAATGGAGTTGGGCATGTGGGCCTTATAAAAAGAGGTTTTTTAAAGAGTTTCTCAGCAGTGCTTTGGCAAAGAAGGGATCTGAGATGGCTTGATGCCAGGTAAGCATGTATGGTGCAAAATAGGTTTATAACAGATGCCCCCTAATGTGTGAGGTCAGAAGAGCATCTGATGGTCGAAATACATTACCAATCTTTACTGATGTGCCGAACAAGTGAGCCCAGGGACCAGGAACCAGGAGGCGCCATCTGCAAAATAACAAATGTCTCACCGAGGCGGGCATACCCATGCTCAGGATAGAATAGAATCATGGCTACCAATCAAATACACTATAGATCCATGTCAAATAACTATATAAAGTGTAGCCGTAAATAATACACAGTGGAGATACATCTCGAAATCAAAAAGATATACATTTAGAGTATCCATCTTCTAGAAGTTGATACAGCCTGATGGCTGGAGATGAGGTCTTTAGAGCTCGAGCAACAACTTCAAAATCTTCAAAACTTAGGTAGGAGTGTAATATGAGTGTACGACTTCACTACCCAGAGGTCTTCGACGGCTCATTGGTCACGGACTAGAGAATCTTGACGATCAGACTGAAGACTTCATTGATTTTGAACAAAGACTTGATTGGACGTTCAGGATGGTCAGGTATGAGGGCAAGAGACAAATTGCAGAGGAGCCGACTCAGGCTTGGTAGAAACTTCCCTTGGACAATTGCATGACAAATGATGAGACTTAGGCAACATGGCATTAATCATAAGTTTACGAAGCGGGAGGTAATGCAAACTCTCCATATGTTTGGAATAATAACCAAACGTAGGACGACACAACTCTATGTAGTGAGAACAACTTCCTAAGGTTGTATTCCATCCCATAGTTTTACGTACAAACGGACAGATGTTCTTTATCCAAGGGTGACTTATTATGCTGCCAATAAAGAAAATACTTTTCCCTTCCTCTTTTTGGGGTATATTTGTTTTTTTTGTCTTTTTCAATAATTTTGGAAAAAGGAATAAAGGAATGTTATGTTACAATGGAAGAACGAGTGTTACAAACATACAAGTTCAAGGCGCAAGGACAAGACTGATGTTCAGAATAATGATACTCAGGAAAAATCCTCCAGAGGCCAAGGGTGTTAAGACACAGAAGAAAAGTGCTACAAGGTTGGCGTATAAGGTATGCAAACACAGTTAACAAAACACACAATGGTAACATCCTTCGATGTAAGTTTAACGAGCCCAGAGAAGGTAAGATCGGTGGTTTTTCATATTTAGAGAGTCTGAAAAAACATAAAAGGACACTCCATTGGGGTACCTTTTTCGAAGATAGTCTAGTCGGTTCAAAAAAGGGGTAAACTAGCAATGACAAGATGTCTATTCAAAACCATTTTAACGAGTGTGAGAGAGACAAGATCACTCGATGATTTTTTCATTTTTAAGGAGTCTGAAAAAAGATTAACTATGGAATCCGTCAGGAATGTTCTTCTGGACCAGTTTAATGAGTGTGAAAGAATAATGTCACTCTGCGATCTTCTCAATTTTAGGGAGTCTAAAAAGAGCTTAACTATGGACTCCTAGGGGGTTCCTTTTTCATAAGTTTAGTCCCTCAGGCCCGAAAAAGGGGTAAAATTATACCTGAGGGTACTCTTCTAGAGAACTTAAGTTCCATAGAGTATACCTTTGTTCGTACAGTTGACCATCTGGACCGAAAAAGGGGTAAACTACCGTCAGACAGACGTGACTTCAAATTTCATTTTAATGAGCATGAAAGGCCACAAGATCACTCGGCAATCTTTTCATGTTTAGAGGGTCTGAAAAGGGATTAAAAGAAGACTCGTAGAGGTTACTTTTCTTAGTTAATCCGGACGAGATTGAAAATCATAAATGCAGTCTCGTCAGATGTTGCTTTTGGATCTCAAAGTGAGCTTGAAAATCAACAAAGTTAGCTCATGATCGACACTTTGTGGGTCGATATTGGGTATCTCCTCGGGGGAGCAGTATGCTCCGAAAAATTCATTGTCTACAATGCCAAGGGTTCTGGAGAGATTTATAGGTACTTTTTCAGTGATACTTGCCATATTACCCTCAGCATAAACAACACGAGTAGCCAAAGGACTGATAGGACAAGACCTATCTCTAGTCATAGTCAAAGTGAATTCCCCTGCTTCGATTCTGCTTAACTCTGGGAGGAAGTATGATCTGTGATGAATATCATCCCAGGGTTTGTATGGACTAGTCATTGCTTCAATTATAGCTTCATCACAGGGAAAGACTAAGTCTAATGAATTGGTGTCAGTGAGAGAATCCTAAGCCCAAATAGGCTCCAGAAGTGGATCGAACTCTTGTGCAGGAGTTGGACCAGTTTTGGCTGAAGTTTGCTGGACTAAAGAGTATGTTACTTCAACTGCGGACAAGGGCATGGACATGCCTAGGTGCCCTATCCCATCCATCATGACCGATGGGGAAGGAAGTATTCACGGATTGTCAAAGTAAGTCGTGCGAAACGGAAAAACTTGAAAATTTTCAACCTTATGGTGATTGGATATAAACTTGATATCGCCTTGAGGGGGCAGGTAATCGAAGGTACCCATCAAATATGGGCACAAACCAACCCCTACGTTGAATATACCTGGTTGAGGATTATCAATCATCGGGACCGTGGATGCCCCCAATGAAGGGTCGGGTCTAGAGAAAGACAATTTATCAATGGTCACTATCCGGCCCTCGTGTGGGAACAACAAGACCCAGAAAACTATAGCAACCACAGCTTGCATGGCATAAGTCCAAATCCTTCCTAACAAGAGGTTATAGTCGAGGGGTGCATCGACTACCTCTACCTCGACACACACAGTCTTCCCTCCTAACTACACGGGGAAAGAGGGAATGATGCCATGTGGTTAGAACGAACGACCGTCGAAAGCAGTGAAGAGAGTAGGTGACAGAGAAAAAATGGGTTGGCCAACGGCCTTCCAACATGCCAACGACATAATGCATGTCAAGGCTCCCTCATCAACCATTGTGCGGAAGATATTTTTAGTAAAAGTTTTCGTGGGATAAGCCACTACTATCTAAAACGCTACATGGTAAGGCAGACGAGGTTTTAGGTCGATTATATACAGCATGATTGTACCTGGATTACAAGTCTTGGTAGATCCTAAGGCGGTTAACAAGGCTTTCCTCTGGGAAGGGCAGCTTTGGAGGACCTCCAAAGCGGACATCGCACAAGGGGTTTGTGATAAATCTTCCACCGGAGAATAGTTCTAAGTGGCCCTTGCGTTTGGGTTGTGAGAAGATTTTTTGAACACACCTTTGGGGATGCGTGTCATTGTTTTTCCCAACGTCTTCTCAATCTGTAGAGGAAGAGATGGGATTTCGACTTCTTTTCCCTTCTCAGAAGTGTTTGGTTTACTATAGTCATGCGCTCTAGTCGATATAAAAGCATCACCCTTCACCATATATACATTCATGGATGCGGGGTTGTTCAAAGACAGAGAGGGTCCTTGGCTGCCCCATTCCATGCTTGCAGAGGTTTGGGTTAGATTTTTCCCATGTTGAAATGGATTGGTTAACACAACAAGCTATTGCTGCGTCACAAAACTTTGGGCTTCTGTAAGCCGAGGACATAGATGGATCGGGTGGTCTTTCGCGCATAAGTTGCATGGGTACCTCACCTTCTATTTCTCAGTGTTGTCCCCGCCAGCATTATTGGTAGGTTTTTTATCCCCCTTACCCTTCTTTTGTTGTTTTTTCTTTCCTTCAGGTTGTTGGGTGGCCTTTGGATTAGTCGATTGCACTGTGTGTACATCCAACATTTTAGTAGGGGGAGCAGCCAAAGCAACAGTTTGGCTGGTCGTTGTGTGTTGTATAGAAAACTGCTGCAACTGCTTCGTCAATTGCTCAACAGGATTTGTTTGTGCTGAACCAACAATACCATTGGCATGTGGTCCAGCTCTCTGTCTGGTGTTATCAAGTATTGAGTGTGGCACATCTGGCAAGATCTCATATAATAAACCGAAATGAGAATAGATTAGCTCAAGTTGTTGAGCTCTCATGATGGCACCTTCTTCGGAAAATACTCCCGACGTCGCGATGTCTTTTGGACAAATGTGGGACCAAAGACTTAAGGAACCACTCGAGTAGGAATGTTGGTGGGACTAGTAGCTTAATTAAACTCTTTTGGCATATCCATTCTTGGATGTGATCAGAGATATGGTCTACTTTTGTTTGTGAGAAATTGGCCAGCAATTCAGTGCCAATGTCGCATCTCACAGGTAACTGGAAATGGTTTAGGAAATCCATCGCCAGTTCATCGAAGGAAGAGTATCTTGAGCAATCGAGCTCAATGTACCATTTCGTGGCACTCCCAATGACAATACATTGAAACAATCGCAACTGTACAGAGTCGTCTTTCAACGAGTTATATGAGCACCAAAGATGGAAGGTAGTCACATGATCTCCTGGATCTTCGTTAGGCTTGGCTTTGAACTTTGGGATGTCCGAAGGAAACTTCATCGGCATAGAAGGCCAATGTAGATCGTGACAGATAGGGTCATTCAAAAACCTTGTCAAGTCTGGCAAATGCAAGGTTTTCAGGAAGGGTAGTTTGGGTTGTTGGTGATAACCTGGGAAAAAGGGGCCTGGAGTTTGACTGGCACTAGGTTTCCAAGAAAAGTTTAGCTATTGGCCTGGGTTCTGGTAAAAACCATGGACATGGCCAGTGTATGGATTTTGTGTGTGAGGAGACATCATCGGCTGATTTCCAAAATAGGACATAGATGGTTGGGCATGCATTACATTTGAAGGACTTTCGGAAGGGTTGCCCCATGTCGGTCTCGTGGGGATAGGCATAGTACTTTGTCCAGGGTTCCATTGATTATGAAAATAATTACCCCAGATCGGCATTCCTGACGAGGGAATGGATCCCTACCAAGAATTCCAAGGCCCTGATGCGGAAGAAGTTCCTAGGTGTGCCCCCTATGCAGGAATAGTACCCTGCATAGGAATAGATTGTCTGAAACCGAGGTTGCCCGCAGTCGAGAAAGTAGCTGACGAGAAGGCATTGTTACCAAATGCACCAAACAAAAAAAATGGTGTCGAACCTACCAGCATATTATGTGAAGGTGGTCCTTGACTCCCCACTCCAAGTAAACTATGGTGTGCAGGTGGCCCGGAGGATTGTTGATGCGTGCCACTGAGTGAAGGGGACGAAGGAGGTATATGACCTCCCCCGTAAGCGAAAGTGCTAAAAGGAGTAGTAGTTCCCCCCATGTGTCCTTTCAGAGGAGCGTTAGATCTCCCTGCCCCCAGACCTGAAGTCTATGAAGTGGAGTAGGAAAGTACAGGACTTGTACCTGAACTAGGCATCCCATATGAGAATGGAGGGTCGCTCGCACTTGGTGTGAAAGGGGTTGTGGCCGCCGCCAAAGATGGGATCGGACCACTGTGCGAGGTAGAGGCAGCCAAGACCATAGTGGCTCGAAATGGTGATAGTGGGTTAGGAGGTGGAAACTCTTCTGTGTTGACAGCCGTAGTGGGAATTGAAGAATTCCCAAAAGGAGTAACAACATTTGTTTCCATTGCTGCGTGCGACACTGTCTGGCACTCGTAAGGATGAATCGGTACGATGGTGGGTGTCAAAAGATTAGTGGTGTAGGTTTCAGCCAGACCAAAAGATTTAGCTCCAAGGTCTAAAATAGTTGATTCCTCCGGATGTTGGTCGGGCACAACTTCATGTAACCCGGTCGCTTCAAAAGACCCTTGTTGGTCTAGCTTTCGCCTTAGTGGTGGCGAGGGTGGCTCCATTGTAACTGGTGATAAGTCTTGAAGCCTTCGTGACCAGCGGAGCTCGTTATCCTCCACTATGTGAGAAGATCAAAGACACACTAGGGTAGTCTAACCATTCAAAAACAACATGCACTAAAAAGTCCCTACAAGATAAGACAAGCAAACACTAAGCTAATTGGAAGAACAGTTACAATAACCAACACTAGAGCAACTTACCGGTGCAAGTGCAATTCGAACACGGAAGCACCCTTTGGGTATACTCTACAAATCATGGCCTGATGTCTATCCTAGGTACTGCGGTATACCCCACAGTCACCTATGTATGTCCCTAAAAAATATAGGCAACTAGGTTGCCAGCGCGCGAACAGTCACCAGGCGGGTACATTCGAAAGTCGGGTAGACCATAATGAGAAGGGTATTGAGCCTGAAACCTGTCAAGGGTATCGAGAAAAAGTGGTCTGGAAGACAACTGAGGACCTCGAACGGATTCAAGACCCACGAAGCTCTGTGGCAAATGCAATCAGTGAAATCCCAAGACAAGCCCTCTATATATGTTCCCCACTACGATTGGTCCAGCTTTGGAGGGGTTATCTCCGCTACCTTTCTGCACACGACCTCGTGTTTATCCCCTGTGTTAGAGGGGGTTCCCGGATAACTTTCACGATACTGGACTTGGACACTCCCTAACTCAAACTCCAATGTTTGACTTTAATGACCTTGAAGAGTTTCCTCTCCAACCTAATCCAAGGCCCTAATCTTGAACTAGTTGGTTAACCCTACAAACATAAAAGTCTAATAAATTTTAGATTTAGTGTTAATTTTATGGCGTGTCTTATGTCAAAGGGTATGAAAGTGAAA
>JASDQU010280018.1:0-14808 GCA_032191745.1 Picea mariana
ACCTATGCTATTATTATCTAGTAAATTGAAAAGAAACCTAATAATAGCTCAAAACTTAACATGGTATCGAAGCTAAGCTGAAGAGAGCATCTTTCACTGGATAAAGAAAAATGTGACTGTTGTCGTACAAGAAAATTAGGGCTTTTTATTGAAGAGGAATTTCAGCCTAAAAATCATCTAGAAAAGTGTGCCCTAACCTAAGGAACTCTTTGGCACCTTCAACACACTTTTTCATTGAATAGAAGTCCCGAAAAGTGAAACCCTAGTTTTCACTAGTACCAGAAAACCAAAAGTACCAGAAAATCAGAAGTACCAGAAAACCAAAAGTACCAGAAAATCAGAAGTACCAAAAAACCAGGAAACCAGAACTAGTACCATAAGTACCAATCCAGAATTTTGTTGGTCAAGTTTGAAGGGGCAAAATTTGATTTTCAGAAATCTGACTGCACCAGCTTACTTGCCTCAACTTAGTGCATCTAGCCCCTGGATCAGAATTTCAAATTTGAAGTTTGAAAAATTAGGGTTTCCTCATAAAACCCTAAGTTGCAGTTGCAATTTCAAAATCAGTTGTCGTATCAATTGCAGTTGCAGTATCGGTTGAAGTATCAGATGCAGTACCAATTGCAGTCACCCTTCAAGTTTTTAAGAGTTGGTAATTATTACCATTTCTACCAAATGGTGCCACTACCTGCAAATACTATCAGAGGTATGTATTCACATATGTTTAAATTGTTAAGCTTTAAAGGGTATTTGCAAGAGAAGGGATATCTTACCATAGATCCAGAAGGATCTCAAGATCCAACACATTCTGAGGAATAATGCAACCCAGGTTTGATTATTCTGATATGCATCTATTTGATATGACATTATTTTGATCTAGGCTGCATGTTGAATCTATGACCATCATACTAACCTTTGGTCAAAATTAAAGTCAAGGTATTAGATGGATTAAAGTTGAGATCATAGAGTTTATTCTCTAACCCAACTTTCTATCAAACAACATATTGTCTTAGTACAGAAGACAGGTTGAAGAAAGCACTTGTCATCTTGAGTGAAGGAGACTTGGAAGAAAAGTAACACACTCATTCTCGAGGACAAGACCCCAGGTTCCATGTTTGATTAATTAAGTTGAAAAGATTCAAAGTTGCACATGAAAAAGTTGATAACTACCCCATTACAGGTAAACACTATCGTTGAGGTAACAGTCTTTGAAAAGTATTATACTTGGTATCATGTGAGCATATCGAGATAAATGCTTAATGTAGTCATTTACCATATACAACTAACATCTCCTCTAGGAGAAAATTCTTGTGTTGATTCTAGGTTACCTTGGATGAATGTTTGATCACAACACTAGAAGAGTGTTGATCTCATTTCATATTGTATTTCTTACTTTTGATCCTTGTTTCAGATAGATCACAAGTGAAAGATCTAAAGGAGCTATTGTGACGAGTGTTCGTGATATTGTTTTATTTACTATTATCAAAAGAATATTATTCTTGCTTGTTGTTTTGTTGACCTTGTTTCAAGTCACAGGTGATAACCCTGAGGAAGCTATAGTGAAGGTTGCATAAGGAAACATATTAGATGAGACATGAAGCAGACTATGTACATAACCATATACATTCATGTACCAAAGAAGATGAAGAAGAAGCTATCTTTTGAAATCCAAAGTATCTCATATGGAGATTGATTGTAAGGAGCAGAAGGCTCCAAAGATGACCGAACATTAGAACAAGAACTCACAATAGATTTGTTCAAAGGATAATGAAGCCACCTTGACGGGAAGCATAAATCATTTGAATTTTGACTCAACTTTACATATTTAGACTTGGTATTCAACACCAAGTATACCCTGTAAGAGATGATGAAGTCCTTGTAGACTCAAAAGAAATCGAGAGTAGGTCTGATCTCAGAAAGGATCAGATGAAGAGACAACTTCCAGGATTGGGAGACAGATGCCATGAGAAGACTATATCGTAGCTTCAGAAACTTCTAGGAGATATGAAATATCCCGGGAAGATTCCCTTGTTTCAGTGATAGAGAAGGAAGCCAGTCATAAAGACTAGGATATGGATTCTTCCATGAGACTAGAAGAGAAGTCAATATTTACTTCCAAGATTGATCTAAATAGATCAAGCATGTTGCAGATGTACAAATCCTTATGTGTGTCCAGAGTATTCTCCCAGCAAGAGGGAGAAGACTATGATGAGACACTTACTCCAGTAATTGAAGAAATGGTTTAAGTATTCATGAAGACAACCAAAACAACCATGATTCATATATAGTATGAGATGTAGGGGGAGAAATCCCCATATTTAAAATTGAGTGGCAGTTGGTGCATTACATTAGTTGGGTCATGGAGACATGACTACGATAAAAGATAGAGTTACCTCCATGAAAGAAGAAGAGATACCTTCAGTATCAGTTATTGAGCCACTCTCAGTTTCAGATGAAGTTGTTGTCGTGATAGAATAAGTGGAGTTACTCACAGATTTCAGCAAACACAGTGAAGATGAAGCAGTCATTCTTAGCCTCAGAGCAGCTGCAGGTGCAGAGTCCCAGTTCCAAAAGGAACAGTGGCAGAAAGAGGAGAGGACATACTCTCAAGCAGTGAGATAGATAGTGCTTTGTAGAGAGCACATAGAGCTAGAACATGATTGTGCAGATTGAGTTGTAGCTGAGCAAGTGTACCAGATTGGTACAATGCAATGAGAAAATTTGATTTGAAGATTGAAGATAGAAAGACTCATGTCTATCGGTTGAAGGAAGCTCTGTACGTGTTGAAGCAAGCTCCTGGAGCTTGGTATGGAAGAATTGACAGTTTCCTGACAAGCTTGGGCTTTACCAAGAGTAGAGTTGATTCTAACCTTTATCTCAAGGTTATGAATGATGAGCCAGTGATGTTACTACTATATGTAGATGATGTATTCTTGACAAGATGAAGAAAAACTCATCACAGATTGTAGAAGAAGCTCACTACAGAGTTTGATGAAAGACCTAATGCTTTATCTCTTAGGTATTGAAGTTTGACAGAGCCTAGAGAAGATCTTCCTTAAACCAAGGGAAGCATGCAATAGAAATACTAAAGAGGTTTGATATGTTGGAGTATAAATCCATGAACATACCCATGGAAACAAAGTTGAAGCTCCTGGTATATACCTCGTCAGAATTGGTTGATGCTACTCTGTACAGACAGATTATTATTGGTTCATTGATGTATTTGACGAATACCAAACCAGATATATGTTTTGTTGTGAACACCTTTGAGACAGTATTTAGTAGAACCCAGACATGTTCACCTTGATGATGCAAAACATCTGATGAGATACCTTAAGGGTACATTGTATTTTGGTCTTTGCCATACTAGAGATCATGACTTCAGATTGTATGTGGATATACTGATTCAGATTGAGCTGGAAGTGTTTCTGATAGAAAGAGCACTTCGGGATGTTGTTTTAGTCTAGGGTCAGCCATGACTTCATGGCAGAGTAGGAAGCAATCAAGCATTTCTCTCAGCATGACAGAAGCAGAATACATTGTTGCATGTTTCGCCAGTTGTGAAGCCATATGGCTTCGGAAGTTGTTGACAGATATATTCGATCTGGAGATGGAAGCAACCGTGATCCTATGCGATAACGAGAGTTGCATAAAGATGACATGTAACCCTTTGTTCCATGACAAGTCAAAACACTTAGAGATCCAATATCATTACATCTGTGATATGGTGCAGAGAGGAGCCATAAAGCTCTAGTATGTTAGCACAGATGAACAGGTTGCAGATGTGTTGACTAAGACTCTATCTCATGTAAAGTTTGAGCACTTTCAAGATAATATTGGTGTAGTCCGAAAGGAACTCCCTAGAAAGAGGGAGTAGTGTTGATGCCAGCATAATACTGAAGATTTTTAGCTTCGTGTTGATGTTGTTGTGATGCAAGCCCAGTGCTGAAGATTTCCAGCTTCGTGCTAAGGTTGTTGAGATGCCAACCTGATGCTGAAGATTTCCAGCTTCGTGTTGATGTTGTTGTGATGCCAGCCTAGTGCTGAAGATTTCCAGCTTCGTGCTGATGTTGTTGAGATGCCAACTTCATGCTGAAGATTTACAGCTTCGTGTTGATGTTGTTGAGATACCAACCTCATGCTGAAGATTTCCAACTTTGTGTTGATGTTGTTGAGATGTTAGCCTCGTGATGAATATTTCCATCTTCGTGTTGATGTTGTTGAGATGTCAGCTTCATGTTGAATATTTCCATCCTAGTGTTGATGTTGAGGATGCTCCAACCTTCGTGATGTGATGTTGTTGTTGATGATGACGCTCCAACCTTCGTGCTATGATGTTGTTGTTGTTGATGTTGTATCAACCTCATGTTGTTATTGGTGATGATGATGTATTAGTGTTATACTAATCCATGTTGATGCAGATGATGATGATGCCACTTCAGCTTCTTGATGAAGATGATGATGATGATGTTATTTTAGCTTTAATGTTGAAGATGATGATGTTACTTTAGCCTCATGCTAAAGATGTTGATGATATTACTTTAGCCTCATGCTAAAGAAGATGATGATGTTACTTTAGCCTCACGCTAAAGATGATGATGATGTTACTTTAGCCTCATGCTAATGAGGATGATGATGCTAATCCAACTCCATGTTGTGAATGATGATGATGAGAAAAAATTCCGATGATGTATAGATATGATAGCCAGTGTTCCAGATGTTGTTGATGTTGTTGCCCTCTCTCTTTCATGATGATGTTGTAGAATACCCTTCTTGTTAAGGGGAAGTGTTGAAATATTGTAACTGCAAAGAGTATTCTACTTATTATTATTTGAGTCATTTATTTATAGATCAAATCCCTTTTTGTGGATTGATCATGTCAAGCATTGTAATTGACCAAATCCCCTTTTGCGGTGGTCAAACCCTCATTGTATTATGAAAATTAAGAAGTCGGACCCCATGCCTAGTTAAAGTGGTCTTAACCACTAAGAAGACAAGTCGGCCCTGCCCAGTGAAGAGAAACCTTTCCAGCACCTGCCAGTTTGTATAAATAAAGGAAGCCAATGCCTCATTTGATTAGTCACTCATTCGCTCATCAAGTGTGCAAGTTTGGTAGTTGTAGTTGGGAGAAGAAGGAAGAGAGAGGCACATTTCTCAGTGGAGAATATTCTCTAATGTTTGGTTTATTGTCTTGGCATTGTATTGGCTATCTATATTGAGGAAGTTTTTGTTGGGTTTTCTCCCCCATGAGGGTTTCCCAGGATAAATGTTGTGTATCTTGTGATTGTGTTTCTCTCAGGGATCCTACCTATGCTATTGTTATCTAGTAAATCGAAAAGAAACCTAACAATAGCTCAAAACTTAACATTTTGATCCCCAGGTCTGAAACCTCGAGCCAACGCCTCATTTGAATTTCCTTTTACCCATGAAAGTTGACTCTCACATTCCCTAATGTTGATTGTACTTTGCCCCATGCTCTTAGTAACTATGCGAGGTGACTTTTCCCACCAACCCTCTTACATGTATTCAATGATTGGGCATTTGACACACTAAAAAGGGAAAATAATTTTAGAAAGGTGGCTTGGGATCGATAGACATGCATAATTCTCCCTTGGATCCCCTCTCATGTGGAAACTTATCCCCCATGACTCTATTTGTTTCTGTCTACAGTTGGTGATACATTTTATTTTATTATTTTTTATATACATTGTTTGCATATTACATCGCTTGACCCACGACCATACATCATATTTACAATATACATTGCTAATTTGGGGATTAAAAACAGGGATGTTACAATATCTAGAATAACATTTGGATCAAAGAACTTTGGCCCAAGGTGTCTACTTTCCTTTGGCTATTAGGTCGAAGGAATTTTTTAGATGGGACAAGCTTATAAAGAGAGGTTTTGAGGGGCCATCCATCTAATACCTATGCAAGACAAAGGAAGAGACAACGAAGCACCTATTTAATGGGTGTACAGTTGTATCAAAACTATGAGATAGAGGGGTTTCCATATTTAGGCAGTATAGTCACATCAGAGAAAACATAAATCAAAATTTCGAAAATGGAGGTAGTCACCATACCATAACCCCATCTTAAGCAGAGCCTAGAATGTTTTTCCAAGATTCTTACTATGGACAGTTTGCAAAGAATGCAATCGTATAATTTTCAAACAACAATATATAAACTCGGAGGACAAGTGGCACACCATTCAAACCAACATTCGAGAATTGGTCAACTCTTTTCCTTGGCCCTATGAAGCAAAGGACCCACCGGGGGCTGAGAAGATTATTTTTTATGAATGGAAATTTGAACAAATCCCATTCTCTTCTATCAAGCATATTCCTCATTTCAACATCTCTCCTTGAGTACATGGTCAAGACCACCCAAGGGATTTGTTAAACTAAATTTTGATGCAGCAACCAAAGACAATCTTGGCCTAGCGGGGGTTGGATAGGTTTTCATGGGTGATACAAGTGCCATCATTTTCTTTTTTTTTTGTTGTTCACTTGGGCAATAACACCAACAATACAATAGAACTTGATGGTCTGGTGAAGGGACTACATGTGGCTCATATATGCGAATACACCACCTACTTGCAAAGGGTGATTAAGCAGTAATGACACAAGCATTGTCCAAAATACTGGGGTGCACCAATCCATACAAGGTATCACAAAACTAGAGACCCTTGGCAAGATTCACAAAAGTCACCACCCAAACTAAAGGCCATTCCCAATACCAGTCCAATCCACGTATGTAGAAAGGCCAATGCATTGGTGGATTGGTTAGAAAATGAAGGAGTCACTTTGGACAATCGAGAAGTTATGTTTCCACGAGAGTCATTAGAACCTAACCAACTTGGATATGGTTGCCTCATAATCAACACGAAGGAAAACATGTCTTAGATGGCCAACCAACTTAATATTCTTTGTTTATTTGATATTGGTTCCATGAAAAGTGCTACTTCAAGCCTCGTCAATCTTTAAATAAATAATTATTTTGTTGTACTCCACATGACAAACAATTTTTTAGATCGTTTTTTTTTTTTTTATCATCTTTAAAAATACATTATATACTATATTGAAATGAAAACCATGCTAATCAACCATGCCAATAATTTGTGTGCCATATTAGAATAGGATAGGAATGGAAATAATCATTTTCATAGTATATGCACCCCACCCCATAACCAAAAATGATAAATTGTTACAACATTGTCATTGATTACACCATTGTGTTAATAAACCCCTTTATAGTATAAAAATAACAATAATTGTTGTGCCATATTAGAATAGGATAGGAATGGAAATAATCATTTTCATAGTATATGCACCCCACCCCATAGCCCAAAAATGATAAATTGTTACAACATTGTCATTGATTACACCATTGTGTTAATAAACCCCTTTATAATATAAAAATAGTGTATAAAAAGGTTCATTAAATATACATAGTTGGAATATGTTCAACCTAAATAGGAGCAACAATGCATAATTATGGCATGATTAATAGATTTAACAATGATAAGATAAACATTACATTATGCATGGTTAATAAATTTAACAATGATAAGATAAACATTACATAAAGCATTAGTATGAATGATTAAAAAGAAAATTAATTCTATGTAAAGAGTAAGAAAACAAAAATTTACGAAGAAAAAAAGTTAGGAGAATTATTTATGATTTAGGTAAGGGAAACAATTATTTTATTTTTATAGGATCATATTTCATATATTATATTGATTTACAAAAATGAAAGGAAGACAACTAGGAGTTGTTGAAATAATCCATCATAATTGTTATAAAAATAATAATAATCTATTTTTAAGGTCAGGCATCAAATTGGTATATGAGACCCCCTTGTTTGTGGGATAAGGGACTCTTTCCACGTAAAAATTTGATTGTTAAAGATTGCGGAGGTATACATACCGCACCCCCTTCTCGATTTGAACCTGTGACCTCCAAGGAGGAAACACATGTTCTTAACCATTAAACCCATTCAGGTTGTATATTCTACACACTAATTTACCAAGTTGTCCAACCACATTAACATATTAATGATGCTTTTGGTTATGAGTGTTTACAACTAAGGTGACCATGACATACAAAATTGTAAGACCAAAATTTCTTCATACATAATTAGGTTGCAATGTTGAACTATGCTATAAGGGTTTATAACAACAATGACACAATGTTATATGTCTTGCATTAGAGATAAACCACTACAATTTGTAACTTGTGCTATGCAAAATTCTACATCTACACTACAATAACTAGTTTTGTGTTTCCATGCTTACATAAATCCTAGTCAAACTTCTCCTAGCATCAAACATAAGCTTAAGCGATATGTAAACTCCTCTAAGTTCAAAACAAACCCATGCTATCTTAAAGGGTAAAATCTTAACCATTCTCTAAACTCCTCTAGGATCAAAAGAAGCCAATATGTAAACTCCTCTAAATTCAAAACAAACCCATGCTATCTTCAAGGGTAAAATCTTAACCATTCTCTAAACTCCTCTAGGATCAAAAGAAGCCAATGCTTCTTATCATCTTGAAGGGTAAAAATATATCATTCACAAAGTGTAGAGGGGGGTTTCAATCGAAGTTGGACCAAGAGCAAATGGAGGAGATATTCATTTGAAATGTTACTTATATAAACACCTTTACCACGTTGACCAACACGAGGATAAACGACTAAAAATGAAGCTAAGGATGATTTATTTAAAGGATGCACTAGTTGGACCATGTAATTCTACCCCAAGAGGCTCTCCTCTCAACCACAAGTGGAGATTAATGTTGTGTTTATTGTTATATGTTTATTAGTCCCTGCCTCCGGCTAGGGACTATAGCATTCATTGGGTGGATTCTATTGTAATAGTAGGTGTATTTTGTAGTCTTTTGATAATAAGATTGCTTAAGTTTTCTTTAATATATTTATTATTCTATTTTTTTTTCAAAAACATTATATTTTTCAAATATTTTAATTTATTATATTTAATTTTTCATTGGTTGAAATATTATTGATAACACATAATTCCCTTAGTGTGTTCATTTTTTTTTGTTGATTGTTAGAGTTATAAATTAGTTTCTGAAAAGAAATTAAATAAATTATATCATTGGCTTACTTCGAATCACCTTAACAATCGTCAGAAGGAGGGGAGCTCAAGGGAGCAACTAACTGACCGCTAATCGATCTCTTGCTAACTTACAATGATTAACTTGACGACAATTGGCTTACAACCACTCAATTGTAATTTATCTATCCATTAATTGTATCATGATAATTCTAGGTACCACGCAGGAACCTTCTGGTTCGGCCAAGCCTTGATTATACGATTCATCAACTGCGATGTGGCTTGGGGGATTGGATCGGAAGAGACGTGCTCCCAACTATGCTCCCATAGGATGATCAAGACTTAAACCTAGGCAATTGGGCAACAGGTTTTGATGTTGTTATTCGAAGGTTCGAATCCTTCTGTCCCAAACTTATTTCATTGGTTCTTGTTTTCTGGTCCAAGCAAACAGTGTGCCTGTGCCCAACCTGTTTGTAAATCCCTCTCTCAATCAAGGGTGACTTAGATAACCAACCAGGGACGTGTGCAATCGGATTGTACAGCACAAGACTTCTTTAGCAGACTTAAAACAAAGAGAAACAATGCAAAGGTAAGTGGGTTTAATAGCGCTAGGAGACTTCATTCAAATAACGAATGCAATATACCTAGGAGCATATCTATAAGCATACCTAGCAACAAAAACAACATAGTCCTTACGTTATTCAATTTCGGGTCCTATTGAAGAGTCTGCCAATGGATAGACTAAAATCTTTGTGATTAACGCCCAAACCATCTCCACCGCTCTCTAGTGTTTTCCTTCTGCCTCTGGTATCGTCCCATCCAGTTGGCTTACAACCACTCAATTGTAATCTCTCTATCCATTAACTGTATAAATATATTTGTAACAATCTATCCATTAACTGTATCAAGATATCTGTAGCAGTCAGCAATCAAGATATTTGTAGTAGTCGACAAGCAATGTTGATGTATATAAGGTTATAAAAAAACAAGCAATGATGATGTATATAAGGTTAGCAATCAAAACTGTAGGTCCAACTATCTATCCCAATTGAGCCACAGACCATGCCAGTAATAGTACTATGGAACCTATCACTGTCGTAATAATATGAGCGCTTGCAGTCCACATAATGTCTACAATCAGGGTAAGCTTGCAGTCCACATAATGCCTGCAATTAGGGTAAGCGGAAGTTTAATCGATCGATTTTTGAAGGCCAATAAAATAGGTTAGACTGTAGGTTAGCCAAAACAGTCTGAAGAATATAAATCTTAAAACTAATTACATGTCGATTGAAGGCATTGTCATCAAATTTATGTCAATCTGAGTTATGTCCATTGTGTTTGTGATGCTCTTCTATATATATTTCTAATGCATGATAGCTAGAAGGTAATTCCCACTATATAGAAGTTTGAGTTCCCTCCTGATCCATAACGTCTCAAATAAAATTGATATAAGCCCTTTCACTCAATTCTTTGAGTCAAAATCTACTATGATAACAGCCCATAACCAGATTTATACTCTTCAAACAATTATATGTAATAACAATAATTGAATTTAATACCACAAAATGTAATAACGATAATTGAATTTAAGACCACAATTTAGCCGGAAGCTAAGATGAATAAAACTAAAATGAGCACTCCAAATTTGTGGTGTCCAGAAAAAAAAGTTGAAGACATAAGATGAATAAAAATAAAATGAGCGCTCCAGTTCAAGTAACAGACGCTAACTTTTTACCTTCTTTACAATAGATACACAATTGAACCTATTAACCCTAACCCGATTCAGATGACGTGGAGATGAATCGTGGGATGTTTGAGGCACCCGCGAGTCCTCGACTTGGGATTGAAAGTTTCACTCGACCTCTTCAAGAAAGGACGGGGCTTGCAGCTGGTTATCTCTATTATCTCATCCCTTTACAACATGATGAACTCATCAATTACAACAACAATAGCAATAGAGGTCCCTTTGCAAGAGCTGCTTCTGATCATAGCATCCAAAGCTTCAGTTCCAGGTTACAATCATCGTCTTCTGCAGACATAGGTAGAGATTTGATAAAACAAGAAGAAGCAGATTGTGCAGTTAATAAGATATTCATGGTCATCGTAGTGTCTCCAACACTATAGCACATAAATCAATAGGCACGTGTAGAAGCACGAAATGGCGACATAGAAACCAAGCTTAGACATGGACGCCCTCGAAGCTAGCACATCATGAAATGGCCACATAGAAAAGAGCTTACACATGGATGCCTCAATGGCCCACCATTTAGTTTATGTTAATATAAACATGATTATGCAAATAATTCATTTGAAATGCCATCAAACCCAATGTTCAATTCTTCCACCAATTTGCAACCACCATAGGAATCTGCATTGGGTTTTCTTCATTGGTCTCAGAGGCGAAAACGTCGAGGCTGTCGAGGCTACAATGTTCAATTCTTTGACCAATTTGCAGCCACCACTTGAATCTACATTGGGTTTTCTTCACCAGTTTCAGAGGCCACAACGGAGAGGCTATAATGTTCAATTCTCCGACCAGTTTGCAGCCACCACTTAAATAGTAAAAAAATATGAAAATCATCCATCCAAATCATACATTTTAATTCAAGTACAATTTCTTGTTGTAAAATGTATATGCATCATTTCCAAAGGATGTGTTAGTATCCAGGTACTAACATTTTCAATTTTCTCCTTGTTGCAGGAATGGGGTTATTCTTGTAGCACCGAGAAGTGTTGTTCCAGAGCACCGGTATTGCATATGCTAGAAGTAGTGTTGAGCTTTTAACTCGCCTCATTAGAGAGGAGACTTAATGATTATTTTAGCAAAATTTATTGGTTGGGAGCCAATCTCCAGCACCTGCCATCAAACACAACACGGGTTAGCCACAACACACAATACACGAGTCAAGAGCTAGTGCACAAGCTCCTAGACTAAGACACGAAGAAGGGTGGAGTTTGTATAGTGTATTGGAAACTCAACATGTGCAACAAATATTCCTTGTCTTCAATCATGCAATGATCGCCCAGATGAGACAAAGTGTCAGGTTAAATGTGGATATTTGTTCGAGAACAGTGTAGTAGACCGATTCAATGACTGTACAGTGTTCCATAAGAAGTGTGTTCTTACAAAAATTGATGAAGGGGAATTCTCTGTCCCTGAAACCTCTGCTCTTGTTAAGAGTTTCAATATTGCAGATTAAATCAAGATATCAAGCATGTGGAAGCTCTATGCAAACTGATAAGCATTATTCCTCACATGATTGACCATCCAAATTCCAAGGAGCACATTGATGCATACTTTGATAGGATAACACAAATGTTAAATAACCAAAAATTGTCTTCTCCACTGAAATTTATGATTGAGGAATATAATTGATCTCAGGAAGAATGGATGGTAACAAAGGAGAAAATTCAAGGGCACTGTCCAAGAACAACAGGTACAGGAAGGATGCTTAACTCGTAGTCTCAAAATATACATAGTTCATCATTGGGGACCCTGAGGTTATTATTCGTAAAGATCCAAATTTCCAGGGCCGCAGAGGTTCCAAGGATATGAAACAGGGTTTCGAATTATATCAATTGGCGTCTCCTTGATAACCACTGGCTTTGAGCACTGGGAATTGGTTCATATTGTCAGACATTTACTCGAGCATTAGCACACAAATTTGACCATGAAACTCCCATGCCTCTTTTCAATTTAAGATATATATTGTTTTATTATTTCGAGAGAATCGGGGGCTTGATCCATTAACAGTGGCGGTCATTTAGAAATAAAAGGAAGATTGTTGATAAAAATTCCCTTGATGGTGATTTGATTAAGTCGGTTATGAACTTCAGCATAAATCAAATAGAGGAAATTGCAAATGCAATGATCGTTCCAGTAGAGGAGCTATGCAAGAGGATGGAAGAAAATACCAGATTGCATTGATATAGAGATGGCACACAAATCCCAAAATATCTCATGCCTTTGTTCATAGAATTGAAATGACCATTTGAAGTTTGTGTGTTGAGTTTTTTTCAACATGATCTCTTTTTCAACGCACCAGATATCCATGATGTTATTGGCAGTCAAGCGAAGTTAATATGTTAACAAGTTGTGTCTTAACATTGTTAATGGAAATTGTGAAAAGACCAGGGAAAAGGATCGGGGAATCAAACCAGATCCCGATATAGATGTCTTAGAGCTCCACCAACCTGAATGTGGGATATGTTTTGAAGATCTTGGGGTCTGGGACAAGGAAAAAGGGACAACACATTGACTTGAGGTGTCGAGATTTCCAAATGACTCTCAACTTTAATCCTATTTTAGTAAATCAGTTCCATATTTCCAGGCAGCAGTTGAGAAATCAATCTCATGGATGAAGGAATTGAGCAACCAATTCCAGGGATGAATGGATTCATTCAACAATCAAAGAAGATATAAGCAACAGTTGAATACAGAGTCAAAGAGGACCCATGAGGGTGAGGCCTGAGAAGGAATTTGATGAAATAGCATCTAGTATGTGTTATTGTAAGCTTGAGGGCATTATATTTCTATGATCGCTTCCGACATTGGAGATCTATGACAATTGTTTTATCAGTGATTTCTCTTGTTTAAACACTGTTTTTCATCTTCCTTGTTTTACACTCTGTTTTTCGTCTTACTTGAACGAATTGCAGACATTGAGAATCAATGGTTGCCCATGGATAATAGATTCTCGAGCGGTAAATATGTTGTTGTGACTTCCTACTATTTGTGTGTTTGTTTCAAGTACCTTTTCATCCATTTTGCAAAGAGAATTTGTGTTTGATGGATATTCTACTTTTTGTTTATTCCCTATTATTCTACCCATCTTCATATAAACTTCTTGTCTGATATGTAATTTGATTGCCTTCAATTAACAAGGTGTTTACTTGACTCCATGCCCAATGGTGATTCATTGATCTGTGTTTAGCTTGTATCCCTTATTCTCTCTTTTATTCTACTTGACCCACCTTCTTTCAAAACCCAAAACACATCCTTATTTATAAAAACCATTGCAATAACTGAAGATGTGCTAGGCTTGACCCTATAGCAGTCTAGGGGCAACTTCTAGCACTAACATCTTTTGGCGTTTTTGTCGGGGATGAATCAACGAAGAAATCTTTCCTGGGAGAATGACAACGATCAGATCTACTTCTTGATGGTGAACAAGAAGAGGACATGTGCTTGACTGCAGATATTTCACCATGGCGACTCCACTGTCTAAAGATTCACTAGCACATTTGACCCATTTTGCGATGGTTGTTTCGACGCTTATGCGACGTTATACCGTTGATATGGCGACGAATTTGGAATCTCTGAAACGTCGGTTTAGGTGACGTGGCATTTGCGACGAACTTGAGAAAGATGATATAGGCAAACAATCTCAAACCAACTTTTCGTCTATATTGCGACAACAACTTTTATAGTTAAACCGATGCATCAATAGAAGTCGTCGTCACATATTCGACGACAACTTTTTTGTTGTTTATGTAGCTAAACCGACGCAAACAATAGAAGTTGTCGTCGAATCGGCAACGCCAAATTTCCGTTGTTTATATAGCAAAACCATCGCATCGATAAACGTTGTCATCGCATATGAGACGACAACTTTCCGTTGTTTATATAGCATAATCGTTGCATAGATAAAAGTTGTCGTCGGATATCCAACGACAACTTCCCGTTGTCTATATGGAAAAACCGTCGCATATATAAAAGTTGTCATCGG
>JASDQU010280019.1:0-14770 GCA_032191745.1 Picea mariana
GGGTTGTTGATTCTGTTAAAAGATGTTGAATTTGGGTTCTATGTCGGAGTCCTCTTGTTATGCGCCTTCCGGAAGGGGTGCATTGTTCTTCTTAATTATGGTATACTCGACTGTGGTCAGTTGGTTGCTTGGTCTGTCGCGTCGGGTGGGATGTAGACACCTCCATGTTCCTCAGAACAGTCGCCAGCCCTGAGACCTTAAATGGTTAAAGACGATGGGAAACCGGGCTTGAGCGTTGCTTATGAGTCTTGGAGGTCCTAACCTTGCAGGGTAGGACGGGTGGGAAGTCAGTTGTATTTAGCAGTCAGTTTTACTTGTCGTTAAATGTTGTGTTGTGCACCCTTGCCTATGGTCTTAGTTGTTTACAGATACTCGTCATATGCTTTGTCTACTTGCAATGAACACTGTGGTCGCGTCTTGTTGGATGTCAAGGGGCTACATAGACTCAATTGTGTTGTTACTTCTACACGCATGCACACACCGTGAACACACAAATAAAATAAAATAAAATAAAAAAACAAAAAAACAAAAAAAAATTTGCACCTGTATACTAGAATGGTTGTCGTAACGAGGCGGTTCGTTACACTCAGACTGTTCAGATAGCCCAAAATACTCCTAGAGATGTGGCAACCATATTTTCTCCTCTTGCCTTGCTTACCCAGTTACATGATTTACCCAAAAATTATAATCAGATAATCAAATCATTCGATGCTGAAGAAAATGTATTAGCCCAAAGACAATTAGATTGGTTCAATGATTTTTTTGACCTAGAGGAGGTAGATCATGAGGATGAAAAACTCAGGTTGTTCACACAAAGTCTTTCAGGAGAAGTCACAAAATGGTTTAGAGCTCTTCCTCTAGTGCGTATCCCTGATTTTGCATATTCTGAAACACTTTTTCTTGCAAGGTGGGGTGATAAAAATAATCCTCTTCAGTTGCTAACTCAGTACAATAACATAAAAATATCACCAAATGAAATAGTAAAAGAGTTTTCAACTAGATTTATAAAATTTTATAATTCAGTTCCTACTAAAGTAAAACCTCCTCCTAGAGCTGCCCAACTTCAATATGTTGATTCTTTTGATAGTGACTTTGCCTTGTTGTTAATAGAAAGGAGATACAATACATTAGATGACATGATGAGTGATGAAATTGAAGTAGAGGTAACTTTGATGGCATCATGGAAGATCAAACATAATCTTGACAGATATGTGAAGAAGGTCCAAGGAGAAGCACATCCCTCAAATTCTCAAATATCATATGAGAAATTTGATTTAATGATGAAAAGTATGGAGAGATTCATGGAAAGAATGTCTTTGGAGAATAAGATTGCCACCAGGGATCAAACCGATTTTCATCCCATAAATCAAAATTTTAGGAGAGCTCTAGTTCCACAGATCAAGCAAAGAGACCAGATAAATAAAGGTGATCAACAAATAAAACCTCATTTCCAAAAAAATATGTAAATGAAGATTTTGATCAAACAATTGAAGACAATATGCATTGTTGTGATGATATAGAAACAAATGTGTTCTTAACTAAAGAAGAACATGATCAATTTATGGATGCAAATCATAAGTTTATGTAGGATAATGATGATATGTTTTCATTGGAAATAGAAAATTTTAAGAAGGGATATCAAAATGCTATTATGCAGCTTCAGAAATAGTATAACCTTAGAAGCAAAAAGATGCCTACAAATCCTTTAAAGGAAAATCCTACAAGGGAACTTCAGATAAATGCACCTTCTTCAAGCCAACCTAAGAAAGATAATTCAGTAAAGGATGCAATGGAGAAAGGAAATTCCAAAGAATATCCCCCAAATAAAATACCTGAGGAAAGAAAGGAAGCAGTCATCAAAGAGGTAGAAAAATCCCCATCTCCTTTTAATTTTGAAAGTGAAATGGCTAAAATAAAAAAAATTGTTCCATTCAATGAGATGATTAAGAATGGAGAATATAGAAATCACATCATTAAAATGTTCAAAATGGAAGAATCCCCATGACACCTTGAATGTACAATATGATCACCCTACTATATTGTTTGGCCCACATGTGGAGGAGAGTGGCGATGTTGATGATGTCCCTCCTTTCTATGTTAGTCTTGAAATTCATGACATGATCTTACATAATGCCATGTTAGATTCAGGAGCGTCACATAATCTGATGCCCAAGGTGGCCCTGGATGAGTTAGGCCTAGATATTACAAGACCTTACAAGGATCTTTTCTCTTTTGACTCAAGGAAGGTGAAATGTTTTGGTTTAATCAAAGATATGGTTGTATCATTGTCTCAAATTTCATCAAAAAATTTGATCATGGATGTGGTGTTTGTTAACATCCCTCCAAAATTTGGTATGTTTTTATATTGATCTTGTGATGAAACGTTGAAAGGGACTTTGCAAATGGATATTTCATATGCTACTATCCTTGTTTTTTGCCAATAAAGGAGGTTGTATAGAGAAGTGTTTCTCAAGTACATGATAAGTAGAAAAACTCAACCAAACAACCATCCCATTTACTCTATAGATACTAAGGTTGGTTCCTCAATTTTCTATAATGACTTGATATTTTAAGAGGAGGATCCAACGATTATCATGGTCATCAAAGACAAAATTGACAATCAAACAGAGGAAATTACAAATCAACAAAACAATGCAGAGGATGAAATGTGGAATATGAGCTTTGATGGAGCTACTAGAAGAGAAGGAGCAGGAGTTGGTGTGTGTATTAACCTTGACAATATAGGTACAATACTATGTTCTTACAATCTTTCTTTTGATTGTACCAATAATATGGCTGAATATGAGGCACTGATTTTGGGATTGAAGACTTTAAAAGAATTAGGTGCTAGGAGGATGGTTGTACATGGAGATTCTGAGCTTGTTATTAATCAGGTCAAGGGTATATATTAGTCTAAGCATCCTACATTGAGGGAATATAGGAATTTAGTACTTGATCTTCTTGAAGAGTTTTCAAAAAACAATTTCTTAGTGATTTCTAGGGGGAAAAATCAAATTGCAGATGCTTTAGCTATTTCAGCCTCTGTTTTCTAAATTCCAGTTTTTCCAAATAAAAAGTACGAAATTGGGGTCAAGCACAGGTCAATAGTACCTGGAAACATTAAATACTAGAAAATATTTGAAGATGACAAACAGGGAGAAAGATTCCTTCAGATGAGTGATGAATTTGTTAATTCGAATATTGATGATGAGTGTTGTTGTGAGGAGAATGAAGATGAATTTATGTTAAAAAATGATGACCTTTTTCAAAATCAAATTGTTGGAAGAGATATAGTGAAACTCAAAAATAACATTATTCCCAAAGGCTTGGTCCCATTGGAATTTTTTTTTGACAACAACGATGTAGCTAGAAATCCTAAAATCACTTCAAATGATGAGGACATATAATATTGCAACATTGGGACTCAGAAGGATCCCAAGATCATCAAACTGTCCAAAAAAATCGATCCAAAAATTAAATAGAGGTATATGAGCCTAATGAACGATTTCCCTGATGTATTTTCATGGAGTTATGAAGATTTAAAGGTCGATGATACTAAGGTAATTCAACATGTAATTCCAATCAAGGATGATCATAAACCCTTCAAGAAGAAGTTGAGAAGAATAAACCCTCTGTTGTTTCCAGTGATTGAACAAGATGTCAGGAAGTTTTTTGATGCCAAAATTATAGTGTCCTTAAGATTTTCCAAGTGGGTGGCTAACCTAGTGCATGTCAGGAAGAAATGTGGTGAGATCAGGTTGTGTGTATATTTTCATAATCTAAATAGGGTGTCTCTCAAAGACAATTATCCACTTCCTAAGATAGAATACATCCTGCAGAAGGTGGTTGGATCTCAGAAGATATTAATTCTTGATGGTTTCTCTGGATACAACCCGATTATGGTGCATCCCAGTGACCAAGAGAAGACAAGTTTTACAACACTTGGGGCACCTTCATGTATGCAAAAATGCCTTTTGGGATTATGAATGCATGAGAAAATTTCCAAAGGGCCATGGACATAGCCTTTGCCGATGAGAAAGATAAGTTTACTATTATTTACTTAGATGATATCATTGTATTTTCAGATTCTGATTATCAACATCTCAAACATCTAAGAAGGGTTTTCCAGAAATGCAGAAAGTTTGGCATTTCATTGAATCCAAAAAAGTTAATTTTTTTAATCAAAGAAGGGAAATTGCTTGGAAAAATCATTTCAAAGGAAGGGATAAATATAGACCCCAATAGAGTTTAAGCAATTCTAAATATTGGCACACCTAGGAGCAAGAAGGAGGTATAGTCTTTCTTAGGAAAAGTAAATTTTTTGAGAAGATTTATTCCTAACTTGGTTGAAATCATAAAGTATATCACAAATATGCTCATGAAAGGAAATGAAATAAATTTGACTCCTGAATCTAGGAAGTCTTTTGAATATATTAAAGTGGCACTAACCAAATCTCCAGTGTTGGCCAACCCGTATTTTGCAAAATATTTTATCTTGTTTTCTTTTGCTTCAGAACACACCATTGTTGGTGTTTTGTTGCAAAAATATGAACATAACTTTGAAAGGCCCATATCCTATTATATCAAGACATTGACAGACTCCCCACTAAGGTATGCCATAATGGAAAACAAAGCATATGCCTTGGTGAATTCCCTTAAGGAATTTAGAACTTATATATTGCATTCCCATGTCATTGCTTATGTTCGTAGCAATTATGTAAAATATATTTTAACTCAGCCTGATCCTGAAGGGAGAAGGGAAAAATGGATAGATGTGATGTTGGAGTATGGCCTTGAGATCAAACCTAAAAATATGATTAAAGGTAATGGGATTGCAAAGTTGATGGTGCAGTCCAATTGTGATGTCTTGGGAATCAATGTCATTGTTGACTTATTCACAAATTTAGAAGAAGAAACAGTCCCACATGTATCCAAAAAATTCATTGATTCTCCTTGGTACGCTGATATCATTTACGTACTAAGAAATTTACAAGATCCTCCTAAGTTAAGAAAAACCAAAGCCATATTTTTGAAGTTGAAAGCAGTAAAGTCTTGCATTCTAGACCATTCTCTATATTGGAAAGATCTGGGTGGGATCTTGGTAAATTTTTTGTTGGAGGAAGAAGTGAAAAAATCTATCAAAGAGTTTCACAAAGGTGATTGTGGGGGGAATCATTATTGGAATACCACTGTGCACAAAATACTGAGGGCAGGGTTCTATTGGCCTAGTATTTTTTCCGATGTATACAAGGAAGTTTCTAGCTGCCATGAATGATAGATGTTTTATGGAAAAAGAAAGTTGCATCCTTTACCTTTAAATCCTATCTCTTTTGAAGCACCATTCGTGCAATGGGGCCTTGATTTTATAGGATAAATTCATCCTCCATCCTCAGCTTAACATAGGTGGATACTGACAACCACACACTACTTCACCAAATGGATTAAAGCAATCCCCACAAGGTAAGCTACCGATATTATTATCACTCAATTTTTAGAAAGAAATATTTTGTCTAGACTTGGTTGTCAAGTCAAGATCATTACTAACAATGTAGCATCATTCAAGTCCAAAAGAATGGAGAAAGATTGCAGTGATTGCAATAAAAATCTTGGTCATTCCACAACTTATTACCCATAGGGTAATGGGTTGGATGAGTCATCCAACAAAATCTTGACCATGATTATTAAGAAGATTTTGCAGGAAAATAAGAAACCTTGGCACAAAAATATTATCTTTTCATTATGGGCTGATAGGATCACCACTAAAAGGTCTATTTCTACATCACCTTTTCACATTGTATATGGTATAAAGACAATTTTTCCTACCTCATTAGGAATGCCAGTTATGAGACTGCTGCAAGAACATGATGCTGAAAAAAAGGATGCTCTAAGGAGGATAAACCAGTTAATTCATGTGCAACAAATGAGAGAAAAGGTCTTCAAAAACTCACAACTTCACGAAGATAAAATGAAAAGAGATTTTGACAGGCATACTAAGGGAGATGATTTCAAAGTGGATGATTTGGTATTGAAGTGGGATGCAAGGAATGAAGACATAGGGAAACATGGGAAGTTTCATCATCTTTGGATGGGACCATTCAAGATTGTTGTATACCATAGGAACAATGCCTATTTTCTGCAGGAGCTTAATGGAGATCTCATCGGTGGAGGACATGTGAATGACAAGTTTCTCAAACACCATCTTGCTTAAAAAAAATTGAATCTCTTCATGTCATTTTAAATAACCATTTTATTTTAATATGAAGCATTCCAACTCAATAATCAACAAAAAATTGAATCCCTAAGTATATGCTGAGTTTAGTCAAAGTTTTGTCAAGAGAGTCTTGTAAATAAGTTTGTTTGTTAGTTTAGAGTCTTTGAGTAAAATAAAGCCCAATGGTCAGATACTTGGTCTATTTTTCTTTTCTACCTCACTCAGATGATAACATCCCCATTGGAGCTAGCTGTTAGCAATGTAATTTTTGTAGCTAGAGTTAGAGGTTTGTCCAAAACAAAATTCAAAGTCATGCCTTGATCTTGGAAAAAATCAAGACTTTCCTAGATGATTCATAGTTCGTGTGTCGAAGCTTATGAGGTCAATGACCAAATAAAGAATGGTTTGAAATTGTCAAGTAAAGGGTTTGTCCATAAGTTGGTAAAAAGAGTGTAATGTTCGTCATGTTTAAGTTGTAAATGTCTACTTTCCTAAGTCTCTAGTCATGTCGAAAAAGTGGGAAATTATGTACCAAGATCGAATCAAGTGGTTAGGATGAATGTCATGTCAAAATATATTATGGTTCATGATTACCTAATCATGAGGTTAGAAAAGGGAACCATCATGGCATTCCATATATTTTGTACCATTGCAAACTTCAAAGGTGTACTCGCTGCGCAAGTTTAGTGCACAAATCTTTAACTTTCTTTAAAACATGTTGTCGTTATGGATTTTTTGTCCCTTTTCATAATTTCTTTCCTTATCCATTCAATCATAAATATTGGTTACCTTCAATGTTTCTCCATCACCTTCAATAGTTGTGCGTCGTTCGTAGCCTTTCCAGCCAACTCTGAATCCCTTTGCTACATAATTACTATGTGCTTAAAGTCGCTACATAAATCTGTTACTCTATTTTTGTTGTGTATCCTCCATTGCTTTCAATCATTGTTCAAAATATTTCCTTGGAGCCCATTGCAAATTAGCTTCTGGAATGAGTTTGTTTTTCACACAGTCACCCTTCTTTAGTTTGAGCTAAATTCTTATTTCCTACTCTTGTGCCAAGTTTTTCATCATTGTACTGAGTTTCTATTGTTGTTTATTGTTGTGCCAAGATTTTCATTGTGCCGAGTTTTCATTGTTGTTTATTGCTGCGCTAGTTTTTCTCTGCATCATGTTTTTCGTTGCGTTGAATTTTTTGCTGCTGATTTTTTTGTTGTGCAAAGTTTCTTGTTGCTACCTTTTCTCACGCACCATGAAAAAGTCACTATTTTCATTCGATGCAGAGAGGTCAATGCTCTCGTTTGTTTTCATAGGTTACTTTTCTATTTTTTCTACATAGAGTCTATTTACAATCTATTGTTGCACACGTGAAATTGACATATGTCAGCATCATGACACTTCCTCAAAGAAATAGAAAGAATACAAGAAGTAGGAAAGTCGTGAGGTTTGAACCACATCATTTAAAGTTCGTAAACACAGACCCGACAATTAGAGTTTCCTTTGAACAAGCCATAGGCACAAGATTATGTGAAAAATTTCAAGGGTATAATGTGCAACTAACCAAGAAACCCGCCCTTAAATTTATGGGTGTCAGTGCAACTATTGTAGGGATCACTTTTCAAGTGTCATAGGAAACCATATAAGCTATGACGATATTCTTATGCAGGGAGAAAAATCGTTTAAAGGTATGCCATTAGATACTTCATGTTATATTGATTTTATCAAACCTGAATACAGAAATTGGAAGACTGGAGCCAACATTTCGAGTGACTATCTTTTGGAACCTTTTGAGAAACTTCTGAGTACAATCCATAAGTACTTTATTTGTGAGGGAATATTTGACAAGGTACATCAATACCACATCAGGCTTTTGATGCATTTCACAAGGAGAAGTCCTTTAAACTTACCTTTATTCCTATGTAGAAGCTTGGGAAAGATGGTAGATAGTGTTCAAGCCAAAGATGACCAACCAAATAATAACCTATTATGTTTTTCCTTGATTAATATGTTGGTGGTTGAGGAGATCAGAAATTTAAATAGGGACTAGGATTCTTTCTTGATTTCAACAAAGATTCCCAGGGACTTTAAAGGAGATATTCCCTTTTTTGCTGAGAAATCAACATTTCATAGTTCAGAGGAAAGAGGAGGAGGTGTTGAAGAAAGGGGAAAAGGAAGAGAAGTTGAAGACTCATCACTCATTCATCCAAACTCGAAGAAAATAAGTAAACTAATATTCGTTGATGAAATTGAGGAGACACAATCTCCTAGTAAACCATGCAGTAGGTCCTCTACCAGGAGGTTTCCTATACCCACAATTCAATCAAAGTTTGTTGAATGTGCAACCCAGGAGACTGATGAAAAGAAATTGGAACCAGGTGAGGAATATGTAGATATCAAGGAGGTGCAACAACAACTAAAAAAAGATCAACATGTTATAACCCAATTCTATGAGAAGAATAGAGAATTAAGGACGAAGCTAACAGAAAGAATTCCTGAAACACAAGCATCACAGAGTAAGGAAGGTAAGATATCTCCTATCTCAACAAAAAAAGGAGAAAATAATATAAAATGGTTGAAAAAGAAGCTAAGAGAAGCTCAATATGAGATCATTAAGCTCAGGGAGGAAAAAAGAATACTAGAGGAATGAATAATGAAACATTACAAGAAATGCAGACCAACTATTAACGATGCATGTGAAAATATCTTTGACACTCAATCAAAATTGAAAAGGAATGTGACTTTGTTGAGATAGGTGAGGAGTTTAAAGAGACAAAATTTGTCATTAAGAAAGGTAAACAGGGCCTTACGACTACAAGTGAGATTGGATAAGGAAGCTATGAACAAACTGAATGATCCCATCCTTTTATTCCAATTGGATTCGTGCGAGCAACCTTAGCATGAAGATCTGTCATGTGAAATCGCTGCGCAGATTTCACAACCAACATTTGCACAGCAGAATCCTAAGTTTACTTCGCAAAGGTGATAGTTTTGTTCAGCGATACACATGATGATTCATCACAACCATATGGTTGAAATTTTATTAAGAATTTATGATTGTAAATAATATTCCGGATAGGTTATGATTAGCAAATTCGCTTTCCTATTTTTGGTAAATTTTGTAGAGGTTGTTGTTCTTTTTGAAAACAACCAGATCCATAACTCTAGGAGATAGTAGTTCGACCCCTTAAAACTAAGTGTAGCTTTATTTTTCAATATATATGGACTATTTTGATGTAAAGGAAGCATGCGGCCAGAAGTATAGACATTTTGATCCTCAATGTAATTTTCTGAATCTAAAGAAATACAAATTCAGAAGTGTTGAATTCCTTAAGAAAAAGATTCTAATGGTGGTGATCTGAATATTGTACTCTTCGTTGTATGTATTCCTTGTGTACTTATTTTCATATGCACTTTTCTTCTCTTTAAATTGTTAAATTGAAAGTCCAGAATTCATCTAATGGTGCTCTAGACTTAACTAATTTAAATTATGTCTATCTTCTCAACTAAGGTCAGAATTCATCCTCTGTGGTTCTCTAATCATGTTGTGTGTTTATTTTCTTCTTTCACCCTACATGATAAAATTAAACATTGAAGTCCATCACCTTATTTATACTTTGTTCCTCTAAGGAGTTCTATCTACCAAACATTGTTTTGTTTGTTTTCAGGGGTTGACTCCGTAGCCCTAGTAATACTATATTTTGTCAACAAACCTTGAAAAAATATCTCAAAATTCTAAATCTAGCCATCAATTTAAAGCAATCTGTCTATCAGATATCAAGTCTTAGAGAGAGCCCTCTTTAGATTGGAAAGGCTAGTTTCCAGTCCTAAATTTGGTTTGTAGGTTACCTTTGTAGATTGTTGTCTTCAAACCAACAATTTACTCAGTGTTAACATTTTATGTACATTTGAAATACATTCAAGTACTTCCACATCATATGATGATATTATATTATTAGTTTTCACTGCATCATGCTTCTTATCCTGGGACCTAGAAACATAACCATTTCTAATTCATTGCATGAAATGATGCATTAACATTCACAAATGATGATGGCATAAACTACTTGAACTTGGCATAGGAATTTGATAAGCACAAATCATATTTTCAACAGTGTGAATGAAACCAAATACATGAATCATGCTTGAGTGAAGAAGACCCCTTTTACTGTTGTCATGATGGTCTTCTAGCAACAATATGTTCATTGGATTCTTCCCACTTACCTCTAAAATATCACATGATCAATCCAAGATTCATCCCCACTTGCTCTTCAACAAAGTAGTAAGTGGTATACAGACACTCTCCATAAACCCATTGCTGACAAAAATAGAAAACCACTTATGACATCATTTGAAAAGTCCATGTTTTAAATTCACTTTACAAATAAAGCCTAAAAATTCTACTTTTATCTAATTTCCATAAAATTAGTAGTGTTGGTCTAATGAGAATTGATAAAAACATGTTATCTTTCCAATTATCTTCTCACCAAATTTAAGATGAATTAAAACAATGCTCACAATGATTTTACACTCTCTACAAAATAGCATTTTTTTGCAATTGATATACATTATTCACACTGGGGTTTTAGAAGCCAATTTTCCATATCTCTTAATCTTTGATGATTGGAGAATATATATGAACTAAATATTCATTCAAAATCCCATGGAGGATTCATCTTGCCAAGAGTAGTTTTTTTGAATCCATTGTAATGAGCAGCTTTTACCATAATAAATTGCTCTAACTTTCCTAAGGAATAGTGAATTTTGAATTCTTGGATAAATTATTTAAAATTAAAAAGGAAAACCATGAACTAGCTTCTATGTTATAATCTACTCCGTGCTCAATCCCTACCGATAAATGTTCATCTCACTATGCATAACTTTTATATTTTCACTATCATTCCTCATAAAATGTGCAATTTGTCTTTCTTTTTGATTCTAGGTTGAATTGGAAATAATTATGTCAATATTTTTCTTTTAAGAACAACTCCAAGAATGCATCTAAACTATCATGTCAATATGAGTTTATATATGTGTGTGTGAGAGTGAGAGAGATATATTTATAAAACAAATTTCTTATGGACCTTTTGAAGAAAGGTTCTTACTTTTATTCTCCTTTCTACTTCTTTAAGTTTTTTTTTTGTTTTATCTTCTACTCCTCAATAAATTTCAGAATAGTAATAATTTTCCCATATTTGAACACTCACAAACGAAATTGTGTTTCTCAATACACTACTGTCTTAGTATATTCTTATCCATTTCTGCTACAAAAAAATTTCTATCAATGCACATTATTCAAAGGTAGGATGAAAACAAGGAAGCGTCCTAAAATTTTACTTTGCTCTACATTATTTACTCTACGTTAATCAATTTCATAGTAAACATAGACAAATTTCTAGAAATTCCTACTCTACTAACTCATGACATACTAACTCATGGAATATATTTGTGCTTCCCGAAGAATTAAAAGAGTTTTCCTCCTTTAGCTATAATAATTTTCCCTCCTCATAGACAAATCTATGAGGAGGGAACTTCATAGTCACCTATAAGATTCCACCTTATTTTCATGAGCTCAATCTTACCTATAAGAATCCACCTTCTTGATAGTCTTTGTCTCTCCCTACATGAATATGCCCTCTTTATAGACCTTTATTATTTTATTGGTTCTTTCTTCATTTACAAAACTCTAGTTGATTCATAAACTTCATGGTCACCTAAACTTTATCATCACCTATAGGACTATTCCTACTTTACAAAATATTTTGTGACTTATAAGACTCTCCTTATTTCACATATTCCACCTTATATAGATTTAAATATGCTTTAAACATGTATTAGAATAAGGACTTAGAGTTAAAAAAAACTCTAATTTTACATTAAAAAGAAACTTCACTCACTACAAGGTTAAGGAATCTACCTCTTCAACCAAAAAAAAACTTTACCATATTCAAGTCACAAAACTATACCTTTAATGTAATATATTTAATATATAATAAGGAACTCTATTCAATGCAAAAATGGCTAAGTTTCCACTCATCTAACTTCACTCACAAGGCTCCATCACAAAGATCCGCCTCCAATTAATGTCATTATGACACAAAACTCCACTTTATAGCCTGATATAAACTTCGATCCAACCTAGAACTCCACTTCAATTCCATTATAAACATAAAACCAATCTAGGACTCCACTTCAATTCCATTATAAACATAGAAAATGGCATACTTTACTTAGAAAAAGAAAACAACATACTCTTCACTCAACATTTTTTAAAATCTTTTCAGAGTTTCAAACGCTTTTCCCTCTACAACCAAAAGGGGTCCAATTATTCCATTTTCCATGGTAGAATGTGACTAGAGTGAGAATTATGAGTACTTCACCTTTATCAATAAAATAAAACGCTATCAACTTTACTGTGTAAACAAAAATAAGATTCAACACTTATCATTTTACACTGTGTTAAATATGTTACCATGCTTTCTACAATAAATTTGTATTCAATTATCTAAAATTTAAATTTACTCTCATACAATTATCATCTAGCTTAATATCTCATCCCCCCTTTAGGAAGGAAGAGAATGAAGACCATATTATTTAAAAAAAAATACAAAATTATTATTTTATATATTATTACGTCAAAGTAATATGAAAAAGATGTGTAATTATTTATGTGCTAAGTATAAAGTTGATAAATAACATTTAAAAATATGTTAATAATACAAAATAAATATTTCAATATAAATTATAAATAAAATATTTTAATATCAATTTTATAATAAAATAATTACAAATAAAAAATATTATATATATATTAAAAGAAGATAAATTCATCTTTAATTCAAAATTTATTATGATGGAGAGGGATCCAATCCCCTAAAATAAAAACTTTTTTAAATTAAAAAAAAACTTAAAAAATGTTTATATTTTGAAAAATGTGATCCTTCTACACATAATTTAAAATATATTCCTTTTACATTATTATAATTCAAAATAACATTATATAAAATTCTAGATAAAAAAAAAAAATTCACCACCTCATATTAGATAAAACAATTTAAAGAGAATGAATGCAAAATTTCAAACCATCGGAATGACATAATCGTGGAGATTTCCACATACATAACACAACAAATTACGTTCAAATTAAAATGTATTTGTAAAAATTTAATTATTTTAAATCTATGGTAAATTTGGAAGTAAGATAAATTTATATTGATAATTTAATATATATAATATATATATATATATATATATATATATATATATATATATTAACATTATTATAATTCAAAAATATTTTAAATAACATTATATAAAATTCAAAATAATTGTTTTCCCACAAACTCAAATTAGGTCAAATATGAATGCAAAATTTCAAGCCATGGGAATGACATAATCGTGGAGATTTACGCGTACATAACACAGCAAATTATGTACCTTTGCACGAGTATAGCGCTTATGACAGATAACTCGTCAGCGCACGTTATCTTCATTTTCGCAGTATGTACAGTTATTGGTTTTAAAGATAAGAAAATTGATTGTGTGGTATGGATCATCCTACCAGACATCTTTACAGCAAAAGAAAATCTAAAAAATATTAGAATCCTTGCAACATTATCTTTGATCGATCTTCTTATTCTTCTTCTTCTTCGTCCGTGACGAATTTACCGTTGCCGGGATTCAATGCCGCAAACAAGAAGAATGCAACGTTGAACAACACCAGCGGTTCAATCTCGCTTACAGGGACTCCCGTCTCAATGTTGAGCTGCGCCAGCGCTCCCTTCCCCGTTATGATCTCCCCGATTATGGAGAAGGCGATTCCCAGCTGAGCCAGCCTCCCCACGAACAGCTCGTTCGATTTCGTAAACCCGAACAGAGGCCCTGCACAAATTATAAAACGAGAAAATCATATAACCACAAATTGACACAGCAAACGTTAAAGAAAGAATGAACGGATCAGAAATTGTTGCAGTACCACTTTCGTTGAGGCCAACAGCCGATCTGAAGCCCTTCCCAGGCGGTATAACGGCCTTCTCGAGGCCCGTAGTGGGAGTCGGATCGTCCACAAACTTCCCTCTGTCGCCTAACGCTCCGATGGCTCCCAGCAGCGTGAAGAGAATAAAGAAGAGCAGCAGAGGCTCTGCCTCGTATATAGGGATTCCCGTCTCCAAGTTTAGCTGGGACAGAATTCCTTTCCCTGTTATCGCTTCCCCAAGCAGCGAAGCCTGCAAAACCCATCAACAAAGAAGCAAACAAACGCCGTTTAAATCTGCCTTGTGACAAATCTAACTAAATAAGTAGATAAACCGACTGCCATTGGGCTGCTTACAGCGAAGCCAATCATGGCGACACGACCCACGAACAACTCGTTGGCCTTGGTGAAACCGATCCCTCCGGAGGTCCCGAAGATGCCGTCCTCGACCTTGGGCTTCTTCTCAGGCAATGCCACTCGACTTGTTCTCCCCTTCTTGGGCGGGGCGGCTGCCTTTTCTTTGGGCCGGAACAACGCCACCGTCCTTGCAATGCGGGCGTTGAGCCCCGCGGCATTGGCGCTCGGTAGCT
>JASDQU010280025.1:0-14770 GCA_032191745.1 Picea mariana
ACCCCGGAACCTCTCCACATGCCCACGACTTCGTCCATCCGCCCGGCCATTGGGCCACACAATGATTCTTGTAAACTATATGTATTTGCATATATTTATGTTTGTGTAAATGTATATTGGGCGGGGGGTCGGGCCGGGGCTTAGCCCCGACCCGTGGTTCTATTACAAAACATATAACCATACGTTTAAATATATGGAGCGGTGTTAACAAATGGTGCGGGTTTGAATATATTCCACGGACTATATTATGTGTATAACCATATTTTAACCCATAACTATTGTTTGGAATGTAAATATGCGCGCGAGAATTAGTTGTGGAAGTTCCCACGGTTTTCAAACGAATTAACCACTTCTTCGCCCAACGTTTGGTCCTATGACCATGTGACCCAGTACCGAGGCAGTTAGGGGCTGGCCACCCTTAACCGTCCTATGGTTTGTACCGGTGCGTGGTTATGCACGGGACTGGGTTCTTTACGCTTAAATGAGCGTGTGAGCCAGGTTTGAAGCACAAGGGTGTGATTTGTAGAACCAGAGACAACAAAGTTGAAGAGGGAGATTTCAAGAAGGCTATCTTCTTCATTTTTCGACCGTTTCAGGTGCCGAAAGAGCCCAGATAGGGGTTTTGGGATGCTGCGGAGCCATTGGAGCAATCAGTTTGTCATTTTGAGCATTGTAAGGCATGTTTTTGAGCACTTTGAGCAATTTAATAATAATGATCCATTGGAAGCTGGACCAGGAGATGTAGCCCGGAGTGGGGGTGAACTCCTTTATCAAGTTGTTGTGTTTATGTCTGATGTTCAATCTTTTTATGCTGCTATCCATGTGTATTTCTACATAAGTAATCCTTAATTATGTGTTGCAAAATGATCTGGTTGCTTTAAACACATAACATTTTCACTTGTAATATTTATTCAAGTTTTTCAAGTCTTCTTCAATTTTAGATCAATAAATAAGAGTCGAGGGTATGAAAACCCTAGCTTGGAGATTATTGTAACAGAGCATTGCTCGACTAGAGGTTGCCCCCTCGAAGAGGCCTGTGAACATTGCTATCTGATTCAAAGTGCTATTTCTGTTGCTATTTCGTATATCATTTCTGTGTATTGTGAAGATTATGCTGGATATTTTACTGTTATTCTGTCATTTCTACCATTTCATTTCTTTTCTGCATATTTTATATATCTGGTATCTTGCACTATAGTCCAGCAAGCTTCAGCTAACCCTGATCTGACTCCTGCACAAGAGTTCGATCCACTTCTAGAGCCTATTTGGGCCCAGGGTTCTCTTGCTAACGTCGATTCGTTAGACTTAGTATTGCCTTCTGATGAAGTAGTAATCAAGGGAATGACTAGTCCGGACAAACCCTGGGAAGATATTCATCACATATCATATTTTCTCCCAGAGTTAAGCCGAATCGAAGCAAGAGAATTCACCGTTACCATGACAGGAGATCAACCATGTCCTATTAATCTCTTAGCTAGGCAATAAATTTATGCTGAGGGAAATATAGTGACTATCGTTCAAACTAAACCCATCAACATCTCTCGAAACCCTGGCGTCGTGGAGAATGTCTTCGTCAGAGCGGATTGCTCCCCTGAAGAGATTCAAATTTACTAGGGTCTTTTCAAAGAATTCCGTGACTTTTTTGCCTGATCTTATGAGGAAATTCCTGGTATCGATATGAAAATAGTTGAACATGAAATCACAACGTATCCTGATGCCAAGCCTGTTCGAAAAAAACTTCGTCCAGTCAATCCCAAGAAAGCAACAACCATCAAGATTGAGGTTGAGAAATTGCTAAAGGCAGGTTTTATTTATCCTATCCATTTGACTCAATGGGTGTCCAATCCTGTGCTAGTCAATAAAAAACAAGGCATGATTCGTGTATGTACCGATTTTCGTGATTTGAACAAGGCATGTCCCAAAGATAATTTTCCAACGCCATATATTGACCAGATCATTGATGAATGTGCCGGTTGTGAAGCATTTTCTTTCATGGACGGTTTTTGGGGATATAATCAAATCCAAATCAAACCCGAAGACCAGCATAAAACAACATTCATTTGTCCGTGGGGTACATTCGCATATCGTAAGATGCCTTTTGGCCTTAAAAATGTTGGAGCCACATTCCAGCGGGCCATGTCTTTTTCTTTTCATGACCTCAAGCATATAGTCGAGGCCTATCTAGATGATTTAGCATCATGCTCTCGCAAGCAAAATGATCATCCCACACACCTTAGACCAATCTTCAAACGTTGTCGCTACTTTAGGATTCGCTTGAATCCAAATAAGTGTAGCTTCTGCGTAATGTCAGGACGATTGTTAGGTTTCATCGTATCAACAACAGGGATCATGGTCGATCCTCTTAAGGTGGAGGCAATAATCCAGTTGCCCCCCCCACGTAGAATCCTACAACTTCAGAGTCTACAAGGCAAGGCAAACTTCTTACGACGCTTCATCGCCAACTATGCCGAAATCACCAAGGGCTTTATGCATTTACTAAAGAAAGACATTCCTTTCTTTTGGGACGAAGCTGCTCAACGCTCTTTCGACGCATTAAAACATGCCCTCACAACCGCACCTCTGCTATGACCACCTAACTATAACAAAGATTTCTTATTATATCTGGCTGCCGCAGAGTCAACCATTGGCATGGTTTTAGTTCAGGAAGACGATTCGTTTTCAGAATACATGATCTATTACCTGAGCCGAGGCCTCGTAGGACCGAAACTCAATTATTCTCATATTGAAAAACTTGCGTTGGCAGCAGTTCATGCTGTTCAACAGTAACGTCGCTATGTTCTATTCTGTAAGACCACCGTCATTGCTGTCGTGAATCCATTCCAGTACATGTTGACACTACGAGTTATAGGTGGAAAAATCAGTAGATGTATAGTCATCTTCCAAGAATTTGACTTAGACTTCATTTCAACAAAGTCCAAGAAGTCATTGGTCTTTGCASAGCTTATTTCGGAACTTCCGGTTGAGTCAGGTGACGTTGTGCCTGAGGAATCGTCTATCCGGGGGGATATGTTTTTGATTGCATCTTTAGACCCCTGGTACGGAGATATACTTATCTATCTCGAGACTTTGAAATTCCCCACCTCTGGTTCTCGTGACGAGCATCGACGGATACGCTATCAGGCTAAGAATTATCTCATACTCGATGATACGTTGTATCAGAGAGGTGTAGACTGCATCTTGCGTCGATGTCTCACTCATGAGGAGGCCATAATAGTGCTCAACAATTGCCATACTGGAGCTTGTGGCGGTCATTTATCTGGGTTGGCAACAACCCAAAAGATTTTACGAGTAGGTTACTTATGGCCGACACTTATTAAAGATTTTATCGAATCGGTCAAGAAGTGCCATCCGTGCCAAATCTTCTCCTGGAAGATGAGGGCACATCCCACTCCTATGTTTCCTGTCATCACAGTTGGTCCCTTCACTAAGTGGGGGATTGATTACACTACATGCAACCCCCTGTCAGCAATGGGGCACCGCTATATCATCATAGCTGTCGACTACTTCACTAAGTGGGTCAAAGCTATGTCAACGTTTAAAGATGATGGAGAGACTGCAACTCTTTTCTTATTCAACCAGATCATAGCAAGGTTCGGTGTCCCAAGAGAGATTGTCACTGACCATGGCAGTCACTTTCAGAACCAAATGATGACCGAATTAACATCAAAGCTTGGGTTACGGCAGGAGAATTCATCACCTTACTACCCCCAAGCCAATGGGCAGGTGGAAGTTGTAAACAAAACTCTTAAGACTATTCTACAACGAACTATCAACCTAGCCAAGTCAAATTGGCATTTGATGTTATACTCGACATTATGGGATTACCGAACATATGTTAAGACTGCAACCGGTTTCTCAACTTTTCAACTCGTTTACGGGCTGGAGGCAGTCTTGCCCATCAAATGTCAAATCCCATCTCTAAATTTGGCAGTACAGTTATTGCCAGACACTTCTTTGCTTAAAGAACGGTTAGTACACCTTGAGCATCTCGATGAGCAGCGTCGTGATGCGGCCCTGGCCAATGAGGCTCATAAACATAAGGTCAAGTGTTAATATGATAGGTCTATTCATCCTCGGATTTTTTCTGAGGGCGACCTTGTCCTGGTCTATGACCAAGATAAGGACCCCCTGGGGGCAGGAAAGTTTAAACCCATGTGGTTCAAACCCTTCATTATAAAAGAGGTATTAAAAAAGGGTTCTTATCGTCCGGTTGATTTTGAAGGGAATGCTTTGGTAGAGCCTAGAAATGGGCTCTACCTCAAGAAGTATTACTCATAGACAGGTCACTGTGGGTAGCTTTCTGTAACATATGTATAGTCTTTGTACTATTACTTTTTAAGTTTCTTTTAAAGTGTTATGGACATGTAATTGATGTTATCTTTCGTCAATATGGCAGATGTCAAGTGATTCCGAGGTGTTCGTTGGGTATGCAGATGGTGCTAGTCGACACACGCGGAGGCTTGCCTCCACAACTTGGGTAATCTTTACACCTTAGGGCCAGTTGTTATCTTCCGGAGGTATATGCTTAGGTGACACCACAAATAATTTCGTCGAGTATAGTGCAGTTATTGAGTTGCTTCGTGACGCCTTGTCATTGGGTATATCTCATCTCCGGGTCTATCTCGACGCTCAACTGGTTGTGTCGCAGCTAAACAGAGTATACCAGGTTCATGATCCAACTTTACACCGATGATTCCTTAGGGTACGTCACTTAGAACAAAACTTTGATTATATTACATATTTTCATGTTCCTAGGAGATTAAACCGAATTACAGATACTCTAGCTAATCAAATTTTAGATTGGCATCTTGCACACATATGAATGAACATTGACATAAACATGTAAATACATTTTTGCACACAGAATCCATAAGACACAAAAGATAAAAACCATATATAACATCATCAAATAACCAGAGTACATAGATGGATGCAAGCGCCTCAAAAATGGGAATAGTAATGAGTCACCGGGCTTATGCCCTCAAAAAATATATACAAGTAGGTTCTCATGGCACATAAAAAGTATAAGTAGGTTCAGGGCCTATGGGCCCTGTTATAATCATCCATAGCACGGGCTAAACGCTTAAACAATCGGACCCATGTCCGAGGAGCCCCCACTACATGAGGCTGCATGGATGGCGGCAGGTCTTCTATCTCTGCCATCGAGACTGTGCGAGTGAGTGCAGTGAAGTTCCGCTCAACTCGTCTAAGGACCCTCTCGGCCTCTCCGGCTGGGAGGTTCTCTGCTACTACTACTCCTCCAGTGGCGGCAGCCGCGGCTTCTGGCCGTGGACGACGCATGTTCCATGCATAATCGACAGGTCACACGGGTCCCACATCTGCATGCAACAAATGTTTATCCGTCAAATAGTTTGGCATACAAAAAAATGATATATATAACAAAAATGACATAAAAATTACATATGCAAACAAAAAAGCTACAAAGGTGGAGACTTACCCATCTCCTCTTGCTCCTCACCAGGAGGCACAGGTATCTTAGAATCTCTAGAGAAATCTATCCCTGCATATGGGTAGTCCTCAATCACAGGGATCTGTCATGACAACCAAGCAAAGAAATCATCGTCAAAGGACTCAACAGTCCTTCCACCACCCTGTCGCGGCAGTAATACTGCCCATCTACACACTGTAGGGAAAGAGGCCTGATGTCTCCATACTACAACCCGAGGACTAAAACTCAGAACTCTCTGAAAAAAGAATGAACACAAGATGGTCCCAAACCCAAAGTTCCTCTGTGTCCACTATCGACAATCTGTCAATTGCCTCTTCATGCACTCGAGCAGTATGGTACTCTAGTCGAAAATTTGTGCATTCATGCACTRGATGGCACAGTTCATCTGTGTGCGAGACACCTGATGCAAGGCTGCTGAGCCGGTAATCCGCCCAATCAGTAACAATATAGTCTGCATCGCTAAGCTAGTAATCTTACTAATAGGTACCTGGGAGCCCACATGGTCAGTCTCACCCTCACAATGGTCARCTATCAATTCCAAGATCTTGCTCRGCCCAATGGAAATGTCTGGAAGTTGACTGGTTCCCCTCTCCTTGAGAGACTAGTCAGAAAGTAGATATCCTTGGTGGTGGGCACCARTGATTGCCCCTCTAGCATAAATGCCTCTGCATCAGGGTGCGAGTAGTCAATCAAGGCATTCAATWGCCTTGGTTGTGTGCACATAAATGGACATAGAAAGAATTTGAGTAAACCGCATTGCATTAACATGACCACGACATTCGGATTTGCTSCAACCAACTCACTAATTGCCTCATGCTCCCTTTCCCTCCACTGGACATACATCCTGCCAACACAACAAGGAGAAGGAGGGTGAGTACTTGCTTTTGGTTTATGTTTCTCTACAAAAAGGGGGTACACACGGGCTGTAGAGGTGACAGTCGCATGTACACGCGGGCAGACTTTACTTTGCCCGAATGTACACACGGCCTGTCCAGAGACAACCCGCGTGTACCTAGGGCTGACCTTTTTAGGGTCGACGCCCACCCAAAAAACAAATTAAAATCCGAAATTGAAGTATTGAATAGCTAGATTAGGGAGTTTGTACTTACTTGGTCCAAGCAGAAGTTCGTTTCGTCCACTGTAGCTCCCGGAATCACTGTTTTTGTCAAAGGGGGTCTTTTGGCTCTAGAGTCAATTTCCAATCAACAATGGTGATAATGAGTTGCAAGCTTCTATTTATAGACTTTTGGGCCTCTTTTTGTCAATTTTTTGGCCTCCCTTATAAGTTTCTTTATACCAAAAACCATTTAGAGAGATTCAGGAGTTATATGGGAGGGATTTGATCGGGTATTGGGACATTTTTTTTGAGTTTTGAGAAAAAAATTGACGGTCCATAAAAAATTTCAAAAATCAACTTGAGCATATAGGTTAGGTTACCACCCTGATTTTTGCGCCTCGTTGTCTTTTTCATCTGCCATAGGATCGATCCCATCAGGTTGTGACACAGAACCATCATATTTGCTTTAGAAGTGTCACAGCTTGGCGGTAGAGTTTACCAGAACATGGATGCCCTAGGTAGGTCCTGGTTGCATTATGGTGTCCATGTCATTTCTAAAAACAATGTAGGCTCGGGAGTCCGTATAGTTTTTCCTGAATATGAGTTTGAGCCTCATTTGCATGATTGTTTTTCGCTCTTTGTCTCACCCTCAGGACTCCCAAAAATAACGGGTCTCCTTTTAAGCCCTTTTCAGACCCTCTAAAAATGAAAAGATTGCCAAGCGACCTTGTGGCCTTTCACGCTCGTTAAACTGAAATTTGAAGCCACGTCTGTCCGGCAGTAGTTTACCCCTTTTTCAGTCCAGACGGTCAACTGTACGAACAAAGATATACTCTATCGAATTCCCATTCTTTAGAAGAGTACTCTCAGGTATAATTTTATTCCTTTTTCGGGCCCGAGGGACTAAATTTACGAGAAAAAAAACCCCTACGGAGTCCATAGTTAAGATTTTTTCAGACTCCCTAAAATTGAAAAGATCGTTGAGTGACCTTATTCTTTCACACTCGTTAAATTGGTCCAGAAGAATATTCTTGACGGAGTCCATAGTTAAGCTTTTTTCAGACTCCTTAAAAGTGAAAAAATGGCCGAGTGATCTTTTCCTTGTCACACTCGTTAAAATGGTTTTGAATTGACGTCTAATCGGTGCTAGTTTACCCCTTTTTCGAACCGACTAGACTATTGTCGAAAAAGGTACCCCAGTGGAGTCTCCTTTTATGCTTTTTCAGACTCTCTAAATATGAAAAACAACCGAGCTTACCTTCTCTGGGCTCATTAAACTTACATCGAAGGACGTTACCATTGTGTGTTCTATCAACCGCATTTGCATACCTTATCCACCAGCCTTGTGACAGTTTGCTTCTGCATCTTAACACCTTTGGCCACCGGAGGATTTTTCCTGAGTATCATTTTACCAGAACATCAGTCTTGTCCTTGTGCCTTGAGCTTGTATGTTTGCAGTACTCGTTCCTCCATTGTAACGTAATATTCCTTTATTCTTTTTCCAAAATTATCAAAAAAAACAAAAAAAATCAAATATACCCCAAAAAGAGGATGGGAAAAGTATTTTCTTTATTGACAGCATAATGAGTCACCCTTGGATAAAGCACATCTGTCCATTTGATCATCAGACTATTGGATGTAGTACGATCTTAGGAATCTTTTCTTGCTATATAGAGTTGTGTCCTCCACTGTTTGGTTATTCTTCCAAACATATGGAGAGTTTGCATTACCTCCTGCTTCGTAGACTTATGATTAACATATATGCTACCTGAGTCTCATCACTTGTCGTGCTATTGTCCAAGGGAAGTTTGTCACTAATCCTGAGTTGGCCCCTCTGCAATATGTCTCTTGTCTGCATACCCGACCATCTTGAACGTCCAATCAAGTCCTTGTTCGAAATCACTGAAGCCTTCAGTCCGATCATCAAGATTATCAAGTCCATGACCGATGAGCCGTCGAAGACCTCTGGGTAGTGCAATCGTACACTCATATTACACTCCTACCCAAGTTTTGGAAGATTTTGAAGTTGTTGCTCGAGCTATGAAGTCCAACCATCAGGCCGAATCAACTTCTGGAAGATGGATACTCTATATGTATATCTTTTTTATTTCAAGATGTAGCTCTGCTATGTATTATTCACGGCTACTCTTTATAGTTATTTCACATGGATCTACAGTGTATTTGATTGGTAGCCATGGTTCTATTTTATCAAGAGCACGGGTAAGCCCGCCTCGGTGAGACATTTGTTATTTTGCAGACGACACCTCTTGGTTCCTGATCCTTGGGCTCAATCATTCGGCACATCAGTAAATATTGGTAATGTATTTCGGCCATCAGATGCTCTTCTGACCTCACACATTAGGGGGCATTTGTTATAACCCTAAATTGCACCACACATGCTTACCTGGCATCAGGCCAACTCATATCCCTTCTTTGCCAAAAATCTGCTGAACAACTCTTTGAAAATCCTCTTGTGTCAAGGCCCACGCGCCCTAACCCATTACTGCACATGTGTGCATGCTGGCTGACTCACAACAACCCTCGTGTACCTAACAAAGCATGAAAAAAGGAAAGTTGCCGACGAAACAAAAATCTATGGGTCAGTTAACTGAAACTCCCAGCCATGCATGGCCGAGGGTTCGTCCAAAACCCTAGATCCTTCTAGCTTATAAAAGAAGGGGTAGGGGTACCATTTGGAAGAGGAAAAAATATAGCGAAGAAACTCTGCCCATTTATGCAATCCATTGTCCCAATCCTTTAGCCTTTCCTCATGCCAAAGGAGATTTAATGCAAAGCATTTGAAGGATAGAAGAAGAGGAGCCCAGGATCAGGTTCAAGGAGCGGTGGCCGGTCTCAGCTTTTGTAAGTTGATTCACTTTACGTAATAAAAGGAATGTTTTTCCCGTCCCAAATCATGAATTGTCTATAGTTTGATTGATTTATGTTTGATTTCTAACCCTTGAGTATAGAAGTAGCATGCATGCATAGTTGTTGTTTGTCTTGAGTGCAGGTTATCTTTGGAAGGAGCAACGCAAATAAGTAATCGAGCACAATGAAGGATCTACATCGAACGTCGGTGATAAGGTAGGTGGTCCTTTTCCATGCATTTACTGAGAAAGAGGGGTTTAAATCTTGGGATGTAGGTAAAAAAGTAGTTTCTATTCGGTCAAATCTGCATGCAACGTCTTACCCTAACTTGCTAGTCCGTAGGGTGTTTTTCCCAACAACACCTATGGACATCCTCATTTATCTCTGGATCATATCTCTCCATACTCATCAGTGATCCTGGGTACTCCTCATGCTTCTCCCTCAACTAGTGCTCCACTGCTAAACCACCAACATCCTCTCGCAATGTGGGTGAGGGATATATCTGACTCTTTGCTAAAATAGTTGTAGTGGATCTCTGTCTAATTTCCTCAAGGATCTCCTTTGATCTGGACTCTGATTCTTGAAGGGTTGTCTGTGTGCCTTTCGAGAATCTCCATGTGCTCACCAACTCATGAGTGAGTCGGTCCACCTCAACCTCTTGCTCCCTCAGTGCCCCGTGATACATCTCGCCAACCTCCAATAGGTAGTCCCTATGCGTCAACAATTGCTGGTAGTTGACTGTCATCACAATCACGTTCTCCCTGAGTGTATGGAAGTCATCAATGGAAAGTCCCACATCTRAACTATCCTGTGCCATTGAGGCCCTCCAACAATAATCTGCCACCAATGCATGTGTATCATCAATGCATCTAGTGGCTGCCATGATCATGTCCTCATTGACTCTCAACTTTCTTGCCAAGTGTCGTGACTCCTGGTCACAATCCCATTGAGCTGCTACCTCATGCCTCTCATTGCTAGCGTCAACAATGAAATCCCCAACAACACACTCCTCAAAATATAAGGCACTGAATTTCCCACTGTCCCCTGCGCTACTAAGTCCTTCTGTATGCCACTGCATGCCATCACCAATTGCGACCCCTATATGAATCACACCATATCCTGTATGGGCATCTGTATCCTCCTGTGCACTCACCCTACTAATATCATCTGTGCCTGGATCCCATACAGATGTGTCTAGATACATGATATGGTCATTCCGACCGATAAGGAGTGCATCCTCATCACTGTAGATGAATCCTAGGAGTAAGTGTCCCAACAAGCTGTCGGTCTCCACAAATTGGTCCATCAATGGAATCTCCAAGAGTGGTGATTCACTCTCCTCATACTGATAGGTATGTGTAAGGTCAACTATCTCCAAGCCATACCTATCCTTCTGGGCCTGCAGATCCATATGTTCCTCGTGTACAATCCCCACACAAGGCTCCTCTACCATATCAAGACTACCACTGATATCCTCATGTGTCGTGGCTAGCATAGGTGACTGAGAAGATGAAAAATGTGGCTCACTCATCATAGGAAGCTCACCATTCTCCATACATGACTTCCTGGAAGCCATGTCTACACCCACCGGTAGGTCATCCAACCTCCTAATCTCATCATGTCTAAGTGCCAACACATATGAATCCTCACAAGTGTCACCACTATGATGAAGTATTAAATCCTCAACATTAACTGATTGGGAAGATGAAGGATATGTGCTATCATCCTGTCCATACAACTCTCCCTCAGATGCTCAAGAGTCACTAGCTTTATCAGACTACTCCAAATAGGCAGGCATCTATGGTTACATTCACATGCATCTCCTCATCCTCGCTATCATAGTTCACCTCAACAATGTGCACCTTCCCTTTACCCCTACATCTGTGATTTGGCTTCCAAGGCACTTTGCAACTGTAGCAACGCTCCCTGCATGTAATGGGTGTAGGCTCCATCTGTGCTCCTGTCAATCCACTCACTGGTAATGATGTATCCAGATCCTTATCTGATTTTCCCCTTAGGCTGGAAGGAAAACTAACTCTGATACAACTGTAATGTTCTTGACTTGGGTAGTCTAGGAAACATTGCTAATGTGTGTGTAGGATCAATCGTTTACAACATATAAATGATCATACAAATAATAAATGCGATAAAGGACTGCAAAGTTTATATTATGATATCTCTGCGGATTACAAAAGGCTGAATGCAGTTGAATAAAATGACATCACTCGGCTAGATCAAAATACAAAAGTATCTTAGCCGAAATACAAATAAACAACTAAATATAATACCTGGAATATGTGAGCACCGCGGGATCAATGGATGCATTGGAACTATGGAAACTCGTACGGTAAATGCTGGAAGTCTGGAAAGTTTTCCCTGGGAGCTATACCTCTTGAAATGGCCTGGAAACTTTCCCAAATGATGCACCCTGCCCTAGTCCTCAGTACCGGTAACTGTCGGACCCCTCTGCTGGTGGGTTTGGACCTCAGATGGATCCCCCTGGGGGAATGCACCCCTCTTTCTCTGGAAAAATGCATCCTAGTGATTCCACCTTCAGAATAGGATGAGTTGTGTCTCAAAATAACCACCTTGGTCTACTGGGAAATGGGTCGGAAGGGTTTTCCTGAATATGGCCTGATGCTCGCTCGAGAACCCTGAATGTATCCTCCAAAAGTGTCGCACTCCCAAGTCTGGAAAATCCCCCCCAGATGATTCCTCCATTAGAATCTAGTGAGGAACTAGGAAAAATATGCACCTTGCCTTCCTCTCAAATGGGTCGGAGGGAAATCTCATAATTCTCCCTGGATGGGACAAGTCGATCTCTAAACCTCCTCAGAAGATGCGCCCTCACTTTGGATGAATGTGCCCTTGATGCTGAACACTGCGTAACTGCTACTGAAGTATGATGGAAGACCTGTGTGATCTTCTCTGTGAATAGGGTGTGTCTCTCAACACCGAAATCAACCAACTGGTGTCTTCCTCTTGGAATCCACTGAACTATCTCTCCTGAGATGTGCCTCTCTCCTCAATGACAAGTCACAACATGCATAATGATGAATTAGGTCGCTGACCCTTCTCTTATAGATTTTCTAAACCCTAATTCATTGTTGAAACCCTAATTCGTTGTTGACCTTTTCCCTCCAAGTGAATTTCACTTTATTTTATTATTCCTTGATTAAATCACTTAATTAATTAATTAATTAATTAACCATTTTACCTCTAAAAAGTGATTTATTCATCCATATGGCTTCTCCAGCCATTGAAAGTCACTTCTCATCATCTTATTCTATAGTGCTCTTCTTCCCTATTCCAATGAGCTATTACACTTAGAGGTTTCTCCAAGTAATATGCCCATTATGACCTTCTTAGTGAATTTAATTAAGATATGACCCATAATAACTCAAAATTATGAAAATCGTCGGAATGCAACGGAACCAAAGCCAAGCTGTGCGGAATGGATCTTGATGATGAAAGATGCAATTCATGCCCAATAAAAGCCCTCAATATATCTCGAACTCTCTGTCACCCTTATCTGGCTACTCTGGTAGGCATAACACTCTGTAAAATTATAATGTCCCAAAATGGGGACATTACATCATGCTATGAATGTTTGTGTTAAAATTTACTTGTTTCATGTCTAAGATTATGAAATTGCTTGTTTAAACCCTAGGGGAGAAACAACAATTGCTTATTTCTCTCTATAACTATTCTACTAGCTTGATCTTACCAATACATTTTCTTGAGAGTGATTATTAGAGCCCTAAAGTGCTAGCTCTTTAGTAATCTCATTCTCGTCACCAACTAAATTGTATTTCAAAATGCTAGGGTCTAGAAGTGCCTACTCTCTAGCAAAACCTCCCTTAAAAGGGGCAACTGATTGAGGCCTTGAAGTGCCAACACCTCTTGCATTTACTTCTTCCCTTAGCTAATCAATATCATTATTATATTTCCCAAGTAATATTGTTACTGTTATTGACTCTATAATCCCTAAAAGGCATTGATTTTACACTCTTGTGGATGAATGAGACCAAACAAACCTTCAACACTTATTCTTGAAACTTTCCTAACACTAACAACCATATTACCACTGCTATAATTGTTGTTATAACCCTATTTAGCAACCTTAATCAGCATACTAACCCCTAAAACTAACCCAAAAATTTGCATTTGCCTAGGTGATATCATCCTAAGGTTTTGGTCTTTTTTTCTAGTGTTCCAGGTGCAAATTTCTGAAGTTGTTTGAGGTTGTTGTTATTGTTGTAACTACTGTTACAACTATCATTTCTGCCCCTTAACGCCCCTCAAACTATCCATAAAACCACTAAACATTTGTACTAAGAAAACTATAATCATTGGATGTTGAAATAGTTGTCTTATTGTTTTATTATAGTACTTTTCTGAAGTGGTTTCTATTGTTGTCATCATCATCAATTAATGTTGTTATAAGTGTTTGGACAACCATTTAAGTCATTTATTGAATTTCTTTTAGTCTTGAAATTGTGAGTGACAAAATACTATCAAATTGCAAAGTCTTTATATCATTCTTGTCATCATAACTTGCAATTTCCAGATACATTGTTGCTGCTATAATTTATCTTTACTTGTCTTTAGTAGCACATATCTCTTTTTTGAAGTCACTAAATTGAAACATCGATATCATTGATTGCTGCTAATGTTTTTTTTTTCATTGGTAAAGGGCGGGTATCATTCACCTTGAATTTCTCCTTATCCTGAAACAATACCAAGTGACTTCTTCCTTTGAAGTGACCTAGAGAGAGGGTTGGATTTTACCTTTGTCTTTTCTCCCTTCATCAACCGATTAGGTCTTGGGACGTCTCCCTTGGAGTGAGTTTATTTTCCTCCTAAATAGAAAGAGGTATCTTATTGGGGTGGCAATGATAGAACTACCTCTGTGTTACATCAATCTAGGCCTACTTTCCTTTAGGCTTTGGGAAAGTATAGATTGTGCGATAACAATGACCTACTTTATGCATACGTACTTTGGGGTTTTCACTATGATCACCTTCGACTAAAAACTTTCTTGAGCAAGTTGCATTAACTTTGAACAATGATATCTATTCTAGTTTGAAAATGGTGGTTCCTATGTAGTTTAGTCACATGGTTATTGTTTTAGTTGATCATAACATTTGGAGAGGTTCTTCATAAGATCCAAATTTATAACTTAGCTTCCATTTTTGAAAAGTTAATGTGAAAAAGGCTCATGACAAGTTGTGACGAAACTTCATAAGTTTAATCATCTAGCTAAAAGGAACATGTTAGCGTAATCTCCTTTTGGTCAAGAACATGTTTTAGAATTCAATCCTTTTAGTCACAGTTCATGGCCACCCAACTGG
>JASDQU010280027.1:0-14779 GCA_032191745.1 Picea mariana
TTAATATAACCAACACTTGGTATCCATCCTAATTGTATTCTTGTTGAGAGAGTAAGCATGCTTTATTTATTACATTTTTATGAAATGTTGCATAGGTGCCTTCCTTTAATTTGAGAAGATGCATAGGGTGACATTAAAGAGGAGAATCTACTTTGCCTAGTTTCTTTCTTGAATTCCATTATGTACTAGTATGTGTATTTGTATATATGCAATGTTATTTTGGTGAAAGATAATTATTTGTTATTTATACTTTTTATTTTAAGTCATTTCACATCAGCTCAAGGGTTTTTTTGGAAAATGTTAGTTCAAGTGGATTTTTATAAAGTGTTAATGTAAAATGTTTTATGTGATATAAGTTATTATTCTTTTGGTCTAATTATGTTTTATCATCATAATGTTTAAGATTATGATTATGTAGTAGTAAGAAAATCGATAACATTTTATAGTTTATTTGTTATTTATACTTTTTATTTTAAGTCACCTCACATCAACTCAAGGGTTTTTTTTTGTGGAAAATGTTAGTTCAAGTGGTTTTTTATAAATTGTTAATGTAAAATGTTTCATGTGATATAAGTTACTAATCTCCCAGTATGTCGCCTCTTCCTCTTGAAAAAAAGGGTTAGTCTTCAATTTACCAAGGGGAAAATCCATGGGGAGACAATACATTCCTTAACCTAGTAGAAAAAGGAATAGTCAGAGCCAAATTAGTGAAGAAAATCATAAAAAAAGGAGTGACAAACCTTGTCAAAGACATACATCTTCACAAACGTGGCAAGAGAGACGTTAACGTGGCAATTGCGACGTTCCAGTGGAAAACGTGGCAAGAGAGACGTTCCAGTGGAAAACGTGGCAATTGCGACGTTAACATGGCAATTGCGACATACATCTTCACAAACGTGGCAAGAGTGACGTTAACGTGGCAATTGCGACGTTCCAGTGGAAAACGTGGCAAGAGAGACGTTCCAGTGGAAAACGTGGCAATTGCGACGTTAACGTGGCAATTGCGACATACATCTTCACAAACGTGGCAAGAGAGACGTTAACGTGGCAATTGCGACGTTCCAGTGGAAAACGTGGAAAGAGTGACGTTCCATTGGAAAACGTGGCAATTGCGACGTTAACGTGGCAATTGCGACGTTATCGGGCAACATCAATTTTTTTTTTTATAAATTTTCTCTATTTTGCGACAGTATGGACAATTTTGTCCATAACGCCGCAAATAAAACGTCGTAATTTTTACAATATGTAGTAGTGACACTATGATTTTCCTTTTGTTCAATTGTGCCCTTCCTATTCAAAAACTTGGTGTCCTCGCCAAACATCCGAGGAGCATCCTTCCCTAACAACAAATATTTGAAAACTGAGACTAAGCCATTAAAAAATTCATAAAAAAAATGGGAGGCCTTGTGCCTCCACAGGTCTTGGTACTAGAATGTTACTAGGTCGAATCCACAGTTTATTTTATTGGAAAGAGAAAGATTTGGAAACAAACAACAATGCACTATTGAGAAAATCAAGTAGGATGACATATAAAATTTGTTCCATTCTTTGAATCGTGACAACTAGGAACATATCTCAATGGAAATTAGCTTCCCCCAATAGAAAATGAATTGTTCCTTGACTATGAAGTACAAAATATAAATAATTATATGGGAAATGATTTTCATGGATGCCTTTCCCGTTATTCTTGTAAACAACCAAGCAATTTCCCAGAATGGATTTCTAAAGGAACTTGCCTGCAACTTTGTGATATCTTGAGGAAATGTTGTTGGGTCTTCAAAGAACTTGGCCAAGATGTCCAACCTGTTATCATGTTTTTCTAGGAACTGTTTGCAATCTTGTCCTCTGAACGTTAGTGTTGGTTCCGACAATTTTAACATCTTGTGAAAAACCTAATGCTGCAGGAGCATCACCGACTCATCAAGCGAGCCAGCGCAGAAGCGGAGGACCACTGGACAAGCCAGCACACATTTCAAAAACACTTTGGGATTGTTGCGCAAATATTAAATGATCCATTAAGATTTGGCACACTTGTATAGTGTAAATGGACCTTGAGCGGATAGCTCTCGTCCTTTAGTAGATAGACAACATTTAATATAGTTAATGCAGGTAGATAGATTTTTAATTCTTAGATTAGACAGTTTTAGAAGAAGGAGGGAAACGGATATAGACACCCTCATTGTATCTTTGTAACATAAGCCTGAACACAGAATAGAAGCAGGAAGAGAGCAAGCAGAGAATTGTGTAGAGAACACCCATGTACTGATATTTGAGTTAATAGAAGAAAGCTTTGATTCAAATTCATGGTTTTGTGTCTGATTCTCTGTGTATTGATGTTATGCTCATGAATGTTTATCTCCTGTTATGCATTTACTTGATATGATGTGTATGTGTTTTCATGTTGAGTTTAGAATCTGGAAGGAAGAGGGAATGAGTTTCAATTGTTTCTCTATTTGAGCCATAAGAATTCTTGCAAGGAGTGCAGTTGAATTGTCCCCAAGGAGTGTGTTGACAGAGGTCTTAATTAGAGATAGCTTTTGTTCTCATTCACCCCAGAAGTGTAGTTGGACACAGGAGTCGTGCAAGGAGTGCGCAGGCCAGGAGAATCTCAGGGTTGTGAACCTGAGTAAAGAGTTGGGAGACTGCTACTACAGGTGTGCGCAGAGTCGAAGACTCCAACACTCAGACGTGGTTGGAGGTTTTCCGCAAGGAGTGCGTGCAAAGTTCTTTCTGAGGGTTTGAAATTCGTGGAAGCTCGGGAAGGATAGGCCTTTGAGTTTGTCGAAAGATAGTGCAGTGAAATTGTACCTTTAAGGTTGGCAAGAAGTGTCGCAGGGTTGCGAGTAGGCGAACGAGTTCCATGGAGAGGGACACTTAGTCGTTTCGTGAGTTTCATCGGAAGAAATAGACGGTCGAAATTCCCCAAGGAGAATTCGCGAATCACCGTAAACCGTTAGATCTTGGAAATGTGTAGGGAAGATACGGCGACGTATTCCCAAAAGGTTCCAAGCTCAGGAGGGGCAGAGCCATTGATCAGGACCACGAGGGTCATTGGATTCAAACGCATATCGTGGATCGAGGTTTCGTGAATCGAATCTCCAACATATTGCAACAAAAATTGCGATATCACGAAGCACGATATCCCGACAGATCAGAACCATCCATCAGTGGGGATGCATGTCAGAGAGTCTGACGAAGTCGGAGTTCGGCATATCAGAGGTCTTGAGGACAGGATACTCAAACAGTTTGGAATCACGAAAAGTGATGTCCCGATGGTAAAAGGATAGTGTGGGGCCACATCAGGATTAGTGGAGGACAGGTGTCACACCATATCAGCGTTCGGAGAAAGTAAAGTCCCAAAATATTTAACATCAGGAATCGCGATTTAGCGAAATCCGATACCCCGATGAAGTGACAGGACCGTTGGATAGTCAACCCGTGTGCCCATCGGAGTTCAACGTATCGGGCATTGGGAATCGCGGATACAAGTAGTTTGATATCACGAGTTGCGAAAGCACGATAGAGAAGAAGTCCCGATAGGGTAAGATAAGGTCAACATTGGCTGAGGCATCGAGTCTCGGCGATCCGAGAGTTAGCGTTCGACCTTTGAACCCGCGAAGTTGTGAGTTTCGATCCTCCGATAAGTAAAGAGAGTGGATCGTGCGAATAGTGCTGTGGGTGTAGATTTCTTGATAGGGAAATAGAAGGACCGGTTAGTGTTCTTCGGGTTGAGGAGGAGAGGATCCTGTGAGCGGGCATGCCTATGGGTGCAGCTGCGTTAGAGTGGTATCAGAGCACAGAAGGGTTCTTTGCTTTCTGTAGCAGAGAAGAGGAGAATTCACCATGCCACCCAGGAGAAGGGACGTGCAGTCACCCGATCCAGAGGATAGGGAGGTGTGGAGAAGAGGCAGGCAGGTAACAAATCCAGAAATGGAGAGAAAAATGCGTGATCTTCGAGCGAGACTCGAGGATATGGAGACAACGCAAAGATGCATAGCTAGTGCAGGGGATCTCAGTGATTCCGAAAGCAAGGTTGAGACTGAACATGAAGAGGAAGTTGCAGTCGAAGATGCATCAAATGAACATCTAATCAAAGCTATTGCACGGATGGGTGCAAAGGCAAGAATGGACATTCCAGTTTACGAGGGAAACTTGGATGCAGAGGAGCTTCTGGATTGGATTAGATCCCTGGATACATACTTTGATTATGAAGATGTCGAAGAGGATAAGAAGGTCAGGCATGTTGTCACAAGATTGAAGGGACATGCAACATTATGGTGGGACGAGCTACAAGCAGATAGATGCTACAAGGGCAAGAAGAAAATTAAAAGTTGGGATTGAATGATTGCAAAGATGAAGGCAAAGTTCATCCCGAGGGACTATCAAATCACTCTATTCAGGAGGATGCAGAACCTGAGACAAAAGCTGATGATAGTGAAAGAATACACGGAGGAATTCTATCGACTGAACATCAGGGCAGGTCATCGGGAGAGCGATGATGAGAAAGTTGCCAGATACATGAATGGTCTGAGGTATGATATCTAGGATGAGATGAGCATGGTAACTATCCAAACGGTGGAAGATGCTTATCAGATGGCTCTGAAAGCAGAAGAGAAGATGAGCTGAAAGCAGAGTCAGAGGGGCCGAGGCAGAAGTCATCCCAGAGGGAAGTCAGTTGCCCAGGAAAGAAACCGGAAGCCCAAGGAGGAATGGAAGAAACCTCAGGGTAAAGTTGAGAAAGGTGGGACCTCACAGCAAGGGCCATACGTTGAACAGAGAGGGAAGCATAATGAGCAGACCGGAGGATACGCTGACAATAACACTTTTCCTCGTACTAGATGTAGGGGAAGAGGAAGAGGTGGAGTAATCACATGCTTCACATGTGGGAAGAATGGGGACAAGTCTTATGAGTGTCCAGAGAAAAAGAAGAACATCGAGGAAGATCACATCACCGAGGTGCAAAGGTGGGATGTTGAGGCATAAGATGCAGAAGGCGAAAGGTCACTGATGATGCGTAATGTTCTATTAACACCTGAGAAAGAGGTGGAAAGTTCAGTCCAAAGGACCAGACTTTTTAGAACAGCTTGCAAGACCAAGGATAGGGTATGCAAGGTTATCGTGGACAGTGGTAGCACAGATAATCTCGTTTCAACTAAGATGGTAGAGAAGCTGGAGCTGGAGATGACTGATCACTTGAGTCCATACAAAGTTTCATGGCTACAGAAGGGACATTAGGTAAGTGTCACTAAACAATGTTTAGTTGAGTTCAAAATAGGTGGGTATAATGATAAAGTACTCTGTGATGTCATTCCTATGGATGTCTATCATCTATTGCTGGGCAGACCATGGCAATATGACAGAATTGTGATTCATGATGGGAGAATGAACACATATACCCTGGAGAAGAATGGGAGAACCCATATGTTGCTTCCAATAAAATATAAGGAAGTGAAACTGGAAGTAAGCAACACTATACTTCTCATGAGTGGAAAGAAAATTCTTACAGAGGTGAAGAAGAAAGAAGATCCACAATTCTTTGTGGTTAGGAAACTGAGGATTGTTCTGACTAGCACAAGAGTGGATGATCTACCAAAGGGAATTCAGGAACTACTAGAAGAGTTTGCTGACATCATTGTGGACGAATTACCTTGTTCTTTGCCACCGATCAGGAGTGTGAGTCATCATATTGATCTCATACCAGTAGCCAGTTTGCCGAATAAAGCCGTGTATAGGTTAACACCGCAAGAAAATGAAGAGGTTAAGAAGCAGGTCCAGGAGTTATTGGACAAAGGATTAGTCAGAGAAAGTTTGAGCCCATGTGTTGTTCCAACAGTACTCAGTCCAAAGAAAGATGGAGGTTGGAGAATGTGTACCGACTCAAGGGAAATCAACAAGATAACCATCAGATACAGGTTTCCATTACCACGAATGGATGATTTAATGGATTGCTTGAGCGGAGAAAAATACTTTTCAAAGGTTGATCTGAAAAGCGGATATCACCAGATTCGCATGAGGGAAGGCGATGAGTGGAAGACAGCCTTCAAAACCAATGAAGGTTTGTATGAATGGCTAATCATGCCATTTAGCTTGACGAATGCGCCGAGTACCTTTATGAGGTTGATGAATGAAATCCTGAGGGAGTTCATTGGGAAATTTGTCATCGTATATCTGGATGATATACTAATTTTCAGTAAGACAGAGGTTGAACATCTGAAGCATTTGGCCATTGTGATGAAGAAGCTACAGCAGGAGAAGCTATTGATAAACATGAAGAAATCCTCATTTATGAAGACAGAGCTCATTTACTTGGGTTTTGTTATTTCGACGAATGAGTTGAGGATGGATCCAGATAAGGTAGAATTGATCAAGAATTGGCCATCATCGAAGAATATTTTTGAGGTGAGGAGTTTCCATGGAGTGGCTAGTTTCTACCGAAAGTTCATCAGAAATTTTAGTGGGATTAGCACAACAATGATGGATACAGTGAAGAAAAGACATAAATATTTTCATTGTACTGAAGAGGCCAAGAAAAGATTCAATCTGTTGAAGAGGAAGATTACAGAACAACCAATTCTGGTGTTGCCGGATTTCCAAAAGACGTTTCAGGTAAAATGTGATGCAAGCGGGTTTGCCATAGGAGGGGTCTTGAGTCAAGCAGACAAACCGATAGCATACTTCATCAAAAAGATGAATGAGATGAAATTGAAGTACTCCACGTATGATAAGGAATTCTATGCCATCATACAGGCATTGAAAAAATGGAGGCACTATTTGATTCCAAAGGAATTTGTTTTATACAGTGATAACCATGCATTACAATTTGTGACTCAACAGGAGAAGTTAAATCAGAGGCATGTTAAGTGGGTCGAATACATGAAGAATTTCACTTTTTTAATTAAGCATATTTCTGGTACTGCTAACAAAGTGGTTGATGCTTTGAGCAGGAAATGTTTGCTGATGCAGGAGTTCAAAGTCAGGACGTTAGGCTTTGATGATCTCAGGGACATGTATGCAGATGATCAGGATTTTAAAGAAGCATATGAAGCAGCTAAGAACCCAGTTCTCAGGGACAGAATCCCTTGGACAGACTATATGATCTAAGAAGGATTATTGTTCAGAGGCAATCAATTGTGCATTCCAAATTGATCCATGAGGGAGAATATGTTAAAGGAGAAACACAACGGAGGATTAGTCGGACACTTCAGTCATGATAAGACATTCGCGAAGCTGAGTGAATCATAATTTTGGCTAGGAATGCGGTCAGAGGTCAAGCGGTTTGTAAACAGATGTAGAATTTGCCAGCATTCGAAAGGAAGGAAGCAGAATGCAGGATTCTATCAGCCATTGCCCATACCAGAGAGGCCGTGGGATGAAATCAGTATGGATTTCGTATTAGGATTGCCAAGAATGCAAAGAGGATTTCATTCAGTCTTTGTGGTAGTGGATAGGTTTTCCAAGATGGCACATTTTATCCCATGCCAGAAAACTAGTGATGCAACTCACATCGCAAATTTGTTCTTCAAGGAGGTCATTCGACTTCATGGTTTGCCAAGAAGTATAGTTTCAGACAGAGACACAAAATTCATAGGGAATTTTTGGAGGACCTTATGGAAGAAGTTGGGGACTAATTTGATGTTTAGTTCAGCTTATCATCCTCAGATGGATGGACAGACGGAAGTGGTCAACAAAAGTCTGGGAGACTTTCTGAGAAGCTTGGTGACAGAGCACCACAGCAGTTGGGACAATATATTACAACAGGCAGAAATTGCGTACAACTACTCAGTGAATCGGAGCACAGGTCGAAGTCCATTTCAGGTTGTTTATGGCATGCAGCCGAGAGGAGTTTCTGAACTGAGGGATTCAGAACAGACTGCTACTAGCAGTGCTAGTGTGGAAGAATTCGCTGAAGCGATGAAGGAACTTCACAGCCAGGTGAAGAAACAATTGTTGGAATCAAGCCAGGAGTACAAGCGCAGAGCAGATCAGCATCGGAGACAACTTTAGTTCAAGGTTGGTGAATTAGTTCTAGCACACTTGAGGAAAGAAAGGTTCCCGAAGGGAACATAAAATAAATTGAAAATGAAGAAGATCGGACCCTGCAAGGTCTTGAAGAAGTTTGGGGAAAATGCTTATGAGATCAAGTTACCAGATGGGATCGAAATATCTCTGATATTCAATGTCATAGATTTATACCCATACAGGGCTGGAGAAGCAGAGACTGGGACTGAGTAGCCAGTGATCCAGTGGATCGTACAAATTCCAGTCGCAGAGAAGCCTCAGATGGAATGCATACTGGACAAGAGAGTGGGTAAGAAGACTAGGAGGAAAGAATACTTCGAGTATCTGGTCAAATGGAAGAACCATCCAGTTGAAGATGCCAGCTGGGAGACTAAAGCAGAAATATAAAAGCATGGACAGACTATGTAGAAGCTCATGGACAGGAGCCCATGAAAGTTTTCAAGCGAGGGAGGATGATGCAGGAGCATCACCGACTCATCAAGCGAGCCAACACAGAAGTGGAGGACTGCTGGACAAGCCAACACACATTTTGAAAACACTTTGGGATTGCTGCACAAATATTAAATGAGCCATTAAGATTTGGTGCACTTGTATAGTGTAAATGGACCTTGAGCAGATAGCTCTCGTCCTTTAGTAGATAGACGACATTTAATATAGTTAATGCAGGTAGATAGATTTTTAATTCTTAGATTAGACAGTTTTAGAAGAAGGAGGGAAACAGATATAGACACCCTCATTGTATCTTTGTAACATAAGCCTGAGCACAGAATAGAAGCAGGAAGAGAGCAAGCAGAGAATTGTGTAGAGAACACCCATGTACTGATATTTGAGTTAATAGAAGAAAGATTTGATTCAAATTCATGGTTTTGTGTCTGATTCTCTATGTATTGATGTTATGCTCATGAATGTTTATTTCCTGTTATGCATTTACTTTATATGTTGTGTATGTGTTTTCATGTTGAGTTTAGAATCTAGAAGGAAGAGGGAATGAGTTTTAATTGTTTCTCTATTTGAGCCAGAAGAATTCCTGCAAGGAGTGCAGTTGAATTGTCCGCAAGGAGTGTGTTGACAGAGGTCTTAATTAGAGATAGCTTTTGCTATCATTCACCCTAGAAGTGTAGTTGGACACAGGAGCCGTGCAAGGAGTGCGCAGGCCAGGAGAATCTCAGGGTTGCAAACCTGAGTAAAGAGTTGGGAGACTGCTGCTGCAGGCATGTGCAGAGTCGAAGACTCCAACACTCAGACGTGGTTGGAGGTTTGCTGCAAGGAGTGCGCACAAAGTTCTTTCTGATGGTTTGAAAGTCGTGGAAGCTCAGGAAGGATAGGCCTTTGAGTTTGTCGAAATACAGTGCAGTGAAATTGTATTTTTAAGGTTGGCAAGAAGTGTCGTAGGGTTGCGATCAGGCGAATGAGTTCCATGGAGAGGGACACTTATTCGTTCCGTGAGTTTCATCAGAAGAAATAGACGATCGAAATTCCCCAAGGAGAATTCATGAATCACCGTAAACCGTTAGATCTTGGAAAGGTGCAGGGAAGATACGGCGACATATTCCCAAAAGGTTCCAAGCTCAGGAGGGGCGGAGCTGTTGATCAGGACCACGAGGGTCATTGGATTCACACGCATATCATGGATCGGGGTTTCGTGAATCAAATCTCCAAAATATTGCAACAGAAATTGCGATATCGCGAAGCGCGATATCCCGACAGATCAGAACCGTCCATCAGTGGGGACGCATGTCAGAGAGTTTGACGAAGTCGGAGTTCGGCATATCGGAGGTCTTGAGGACAAGATACTCAGAAAGTTTGGAATCACAAAAAGCGATGTCCCGATGGTAAAAGAATAGTGTGGGGCCACAACAGGATTAGTGGAGGATAGGTGGCACACCGTATCGATGTTCGGGGAAAGTAAAGTCCCAAAATATTTGACATCAGGAATCACGATTTAGAGAAATCCGATACCCCGATGAAGTGACAGGACCGTTGGATAGTCAACCCGTGTGCCCATCGGAGTTCAGCGTATCGGGAATCAGGAATCGGGGATACAAGTAGTTTGATATCACGAGTTGCGAAAGTGCGATAGAGCAGAAGTCGCGACAGGGTAAGATAAGGTCAACATTGACTGAGGCATCGGGTCTCGGTGATCCAAGAGTTAGCGTTTGACCTTTGAACCCGCGAAGTCACAAGTTCTGATCCTCCGATAAGTAAAGAGAGGGGATCACGTGAATAGTTCTATGGGCATAGATTTCCTGATAGGGAAATAGAAGGACTGGTTAGTGTTCTTCGGGCCGAGGAGGAGAGGATCCTGTGAGCGAGCGTGCCTGTGGGTGCGGCTGCACCACCTAAGGAGAAAAAGAAATAAGAGAATGGCCGCGCAGTGGAATAATTCTTTGGCTTGTAATATATTTTTCGGTGCACCAAGAGACCACCTCCTTACAATAAAAAACCTCAGGGACGCAGCCTGCACGATCGATTCTAGAGGTCCAAATCACTTCATTCTGGGCGGAATGGGATGAATAGTAAAAGCATGTCTTGGACCACTGGAAGTTCTGGTCCTGATGTCCGAAGATATTTACTATATCTCCACAAAATTTTTGTTGACTTGCTGCCATAAGTCTACAAGAACGTTTGTTTTCTCTAGAAAATGAATGAAATGAAAAGTTGGAAGGGATAATATAACCTTGTTCAAATATTGGCCCAATGCGTGTGAATGGGAGATCTCCTTGAGACTTTTGTTCATTAATGACAATTCGGAAGGTTTTCACATGATGCGTTGTTATCATTAAACACTAGTAATTGCATACATAGAAATGCAAACATGGTGGATACAACAATAAGCGATTAAGGATTGTATATTTCTTGATCAAGCCAACACGACGACATGTGTTCGATATGAACAATCAAAGGGAAAAAATAACTCTCTGGAGATCTTGGTTTAATGCATAATAATGGGAGATCTCCTCGAGCATTTCACTCATTAATGACAATGTTGATGATTCCTGCATGGTCAGCTGTTACCATGAAAGGTTTCTAATTTCATACTAAGAAAGTACGGAGGTTGCAGGTACGGGAAAAAGAAGCTTCAAAACAGGGTTACAAGGTACAACCATTGGAGGTGAGGGCATGAGGGTAAAATTGTATGTCTCGAAAGTTTTTGAGTGCAATATGCATAACACCAAAGAGGGTATGGTAGGACAGTCCAGAGGGAAATTTGTATATCACTCGTAAGAGCATACCTAATGTGTATCAGAAAGGACAGGAAGTTAATGGGGATGGAAGGTAGAAAAAGATACTTTGAAACATTTGTGAGCTGTGGTAGAGTGAAGCTTGCCAGTTCGAGGAGTCTATGGTGGAATTGTAGATGACGGAAATTTTTAGTGCATGATGTATAGCACAGAAAAAGAAGCAGTAGAGTTGGAAAACATCAACACGACAACCGCAGCCATAAAATTGGCTAAGTATGGAAAGGAATAGTGGTCGGTCAGATTCATCATGTGAAGATATAGATGGAGATGAAGATATGTCAGCTCGCCAATGCTAGAACCCACGATCATAGAAAAACGACTAAGTATATAACCACAAAGCGATAATACATTAGGAGAAGAAAAGGAAAAAAGGACTAAGGAGTCCATGGTGAAATTGTAAATCACAGAAATTTTGAGTGCAATATGTATATCATGGAACAAGAAGTAGCAGAGTTTGAAAGCACCAACCCGACAAGAACGGCCATAAAATTGACTAAGTATGGAAAGGAACAATGGTCGGTTAGATTCGTCATGTGAGGATATAGATGGAGATTAAGATATGTCATCCCACCAACAATGGAACCCTCCATCATAGAAAATCGACTAAGTATATAACGCCAAAGAAATAATACATGGGAAGAAGAAAAGGGGAAAAGGACTTAAGGAGTCTGCGGTGGAATTGTAAAACACGTAAATTTTGAGTGCAATATGTATATCATGGAACAAAAAGTTGTAGAGTTCGAATGCACCAACCCAAAATAGTGAATAAGAATTGGAGATTTTGTGAACCCGTCAACATGAGGATCCAAAATAGGCTGACAAGGTCTCCCTAGAAGACGTGAAGTCCTGACGGTCAAATTGTATCATTCAGAACATTTCAATAAATAATTTGTAACATGAAAGAGGGGACGATGTCGGAACCCAGTAGTCAATTTGTATATTTCAGAGGGGCAGATGCAAATTACTTCATATCAGTGTGTGCATTTTTCACTAGTAAGAGTCACTAGTAAGAGCATAACCAATGCATATTAGGAAGGACAAGAAGTCAGTGGGGATGGAAGGCAATGACAGATACTTTGAAAAATGTGTGCACTGTGGTAGCATGAAGCTTGCGAGTTCAAGGAGTCACGATGTAATTGTAGATCATGGAAGTTTTGAGTGCAAGATGTACATCATGGAACAAGAAGAAACAGAGTTTGAAACCACCAACCTGACAACCATGACCATATAATTGGCTAAGTATTGAAAACAACAACAATCGATCGAATTCGTCATGTGATTATATAGATGGATATAAAGATATGCCAGCCCGCCAATGATGGAACCCGTGATCATAGAAAAGCGACTAAGTATATAACCAGAAAGCCATAATACCTGGGAAGAAGAAAAGGGAAAAGGGACTAAGGATTCCATGGTGGAATTGTAGATCACATAAATTTTGAGTACAAGATGTGAACCCGGTAGTCAATTTGTATATTGCGGAGGGCCATATGCCAACTGTTTCATACCATTGTGTTTAGTTCTCACTAGTAAGAGCACAACCAATGTATATTAGGAACAACAAGAAGTTAGTGGGGATGGAAGGTAGCGACAGATACTTTGAAACATTTTTGAACCGTGGTAGAATGAAGATTGCGAGTTCGAGGAATTTGTGGTGGAATTTTAGATGACAGAAGTTTTGAGTTCAAGATGTATATCATGGAACAAGAAGTAGCAGAGTTCGAAAGCGCCAACTTGGCAAGCGCGACCATAAAATTAGCTAAGTATGGAAAGGAACAATGGTCGATTGGATTCGTCATGTGAGGATATAGATGGAAATGAAGATATGTCATCCCGGATACACTGGTACCCGCGATCATAGAAAGGAAACTAAGTATATAACCAGAAGGAGATAACACACAGGAAGAAGAAAAGGGAAAAAGGGTTGAGTGTGTGGTGGAACTGTAGAGAATGGAAATTTCGAGTGCAATATGTATATTACGGAAAAAGAACCAGCAGAATTCGAAAGGGCCAACCCAAAACAATATCCAAGAATTGGACATTTCATGAACCTGACAACAGTAGGATACAAAATAGGCTAACAAGGTCTCTCCAGAAGACGCGAGGCCCCGACGTTCAAATTGTATCAATCAGAACATTTTAATGCATAATCTATGACATGGAAGAGCGGACGATGTCAAAATCTGGTAGTCAATTTCTATATTGCAGAGGGTGTGATGCCAACTGTTTCGTACCAGTGTGTCCAGTTGTCACTAGTAAGAGCTAATTTAGTATTGAAAATAAGTGTAGTGTTGAGTCAGCTAGCCTACAGGTCCTATTTTCAATTTGTATATCGTGGAATTATGGGTTCTGTTTGTAGGGCACAGAACAATGGAGGCCCAATTTTGAGCCCGCCCACCTGAGAACCCGCGATCCAAAAAGTGGCTATGTATGGAATGTGGAGTCTGTACATGCTCTATAAAACCTCATGTCCATACTCTATAGTCCCATAATACATAGGAAGAAAAAAAGGGAAAAAGGACGAAGGAGTCTACAGTGGAATTGTAGATCATGAAAATTTTGAGTGGAAAAGGTATATCACGAAAGAAGAAGCAACAGATTGCGAAAGCGCCAACCCGACAACCGCGGGCATAAAATTGACTAAGTATGCAATGATCCGAAATATGGTCACAAGGTTTCTCTAGAGGATGCAAGGCCCCGATGGCCAAATTGTATAGTTCAGAACATTTCAATGCATAATGTGTAACACGGAAGAGGGGACAATGTCGGAGTCTGGTTCTCAATTTGTATATAGCAGAGCAGCGGGTTCCAATTATTTCATACCATTGTGTTGAGTTGTCACTAGTAAAAGCATAGTTAATGTATATTAGGAAGGATGCAAAGTTGGTGGGGATGGAAGGCAGCGATAGATACTTTGAACGAAGTTAGTGTATATGAGAAACCTGCGGTGGAATTGTAGATCATGGATGTTTTGAGTTCAATATGTATATAACGGAACAACAAACAACCAAGTTTGTAAGTGTCAATCTGGCAATGGTGGCCATAAAATCGGCTAAGTATGCAAATGAACAACGGTCGATTGGATTCGTCATGTGAGGATATATATGGAGATGAAGACATGTCAACCCACTAACCCTGGAACTGGATATCATAGAAAGGTGACTAAGTATATATACAGAAAGAGATAATAGGCGGGAAGAAGAAAAGGCGAGTTTGTATGCACCAAACCAACAATCGTGGCCATACAATTGACTAAGTATAGAGAGGAACAGAGGCCAGTCGGATTCGTCATGTGAAGATACAGATGGAGATGAAGATATGTCATTCCGTGAACCCTGCAACCGTTGATCATATCAAGATGACTAAGTATAAAACTAGAAAGCGATAATGGATGGGAAAACGAAAAGGGGAAAAGGGATAAGTATTTGATAGTTGAAAAACCTTTTTTTCCATTTATTAATGGCAATGTTTTCGAACCCCTGGTGGGTTCTTACTAGTAAAAGCATAAACTGCAGATC
>JASDQU010280028.1:1110-14746 GCA_032191745.1 Picea mariana
ATTAAGGGTTTTTTTCAATTTTGTGTTAAACTACTAAATGATCCATCCTCTGTTAAAGTATTAAAAAATATGCTAGAAATATGTAGCATAGAGTCAGAAAGAAAGATAGAACAAAAAATAGTTAATCATCTGCATACAAGGAGGAGAACAAGAAGAGAATTCAAACTGAACGCCAACATGGTAGATATTATATTGGATTTAGGATCTGAAGTAAATGTTCTACCCAATAAGACATGGAAATGTATGGGAGAACCCACATTATGTTATTCACCAGGTCATCTTAAAATACAAAACCAACAAAGAGTTATACCAATTGGAAGACTAAAAGGGGTGATAGTAGACCTGGATGGAGTGCACACTAAAGCCGATTTTGAACTAAGAGAAATAGTGGATGGCACAACACCTTATCCAACACTGCTTAGCTTGGATTAGGCGTTTGAAAATCAGGCCATAATCAAATTAAAGATGAGGAAGATGACATTAGATTCAGGAGAATACAAATTCATTGTGCCATTGGACCCATCAGAAGGGGAAAGGTTTGTAGAACCTAGTTTCTTAGACCTAGAGGAAATTAACCAATTATACAGAAAAACCACGCGACAAGAAGATTATGTGAACCCAACTTTATTTGGGGTACTCAATTGGATAAGCGCCACCTCATGCGTGTTAGACTTAGATACATGCTTAGATAATTGGCAGCATAGATTACACAAAGTCTCCACAAGAAGATGCGCAAGAATAGATCATGTAGTAAGATGGGTAGGTAGAGAGATAAGGGAACCTCCCATCTTCCATGGGGTGAATGAATTAGAAGCATTATTAACATGATACAAATATGAAGTGTTAGAAAATAAAAGGCTCTTAGCCTTCGATTTAGCACTTAAGGAAACACCTACAAGATGGTGGGGTGCGCAAAAAGAAACAATCAAGGACTGGTACCAATGTAAGCGGTTACTGTGCATCAGGTTTGGTGCAGAACAAGGAAGAAACCAACTACATACATATGATGGATAGGGGGCACCAGCAGAACAATTGAAGAAGTGCAGAATGCTATGGAGGATGATATCACCAGAGGAATGGCCTCATCATTTTTTTCACACATTAAAAGGGATCCAACAAACTGGTATAGAGACCAGGAATTGTGCAGAGGAACTACAAACTGGACAATATTACAGCAGAACTTCACAGTCACTTTCTCATTTGAGCATGAGAACCCCAACATAGACTCAACACTTAAACAAATCAGAGGGGTGATATTCATTAAAGAACCGGAAGTTGAAATCCTAACAGAATAACAACAGTAGAACAAACAGACAGTAAAGGAACTACTATCATGCTACCATCTGTAGGAAGAAGCATCAGATGAATATGACTTGTGAAACATTCATATTACATAAGTTGAAGTTGAAAGAGAAGTGGAAGGTCCAACTGAGGAATCATAAGTATTTTTTGTGCTGAGCAAGGTGAAGAAAGTCAACACTGGGACAGTTGAGAATCCCAAAATGGCCAGCATTGGAGATGACTGGGATGAACAAATAGTGGAAATCATAATAGAGATACTGGACGAGTACAATGATTTTTTCCCAACAACGTTCATAGAAATGAAATGCATAGCAGGATAGCTAGGTGAAATGAAGATACCTGTCAGATATGAGGCAAGACCGATCAGACAGAGGCCATATAGACTAAACCCTATATACAAGAAAAAAGTCAAAGTTGAAATTGATAGGATGTTGGAGGCCGAAATCATAGAACCTATAGAGGAATCTGAATGGGTAAGCCCTATGGTATTTCAAGAGAAAAAGAATGAAGGGATAAGGATATGTGTTGACCCGAGGAAGTTGAATGATGTGTGCTTAAATTACCCATTCGCTACTCCTTTCATAGATGAGGTGTTGGAGAATGAAGGAGGACATGAAGCTTATTCATTCACTGATAGATTCTCAGATTACCATCAGATCAAGATAACTCTAGAATACATGTGCAAGACCACTTTTTCCACAGAATGGGGATCCTACCAGTACACAGTCATGCTGTTTGGACTGAAGAATGCACCAATAATATTTTCCAGGGTAATCATAGTTGCATTCAAAGAACTCATACACCAATTTCTAGAGGTATATATGGATGATTGGACAGTCTATAGTTTATTGAAAGACCATGTAGAGGTGTTGAGGCTGATGTTAGAAAGATGCAAACAATGTCATATATCATTAAATATCAAGAAGTGCATCTTCATAACACCCTTTGGGATACTATTGGGCCATATAGTATGCAAACAAGGCTTGCTAGTAGATCCTGAACAAGATTGTCATAATTGTTAATATACCACCAAAAAAATCAATACGTTAGTTAAGAGAAACATTGGGACACACAAGATACTACATGAAATTTATAAAAGGATATGCGCAGATCACTGCGCCAATGGAGAAATTGTTAAAAAAAGGAGACAAGTTTCAGTGGAATGAGGACTGTCAGCGAGGATTAGACACCCTGAAATAGAATATGGTAACTGAACCAATACTAGTATTCCCAAATTGGGAAAATACATTCCATGTGCATGTAGATGCATCATCCATAATACTTGGAGCTACTCTAGCAGAGCTAGGAGCAGGAGAATTGGACGACCCTATAGAATTTGCTAGCAGAAAACTACTAGAATCAGAGCAAGATTACAATACCACATAGAGAGAAGGCTTAGTTATGGTCTATGCGCTTCAGAAGTTCAAAGATTATGTATTAGGAAAACATTTCAACATGTTTATAGATCATTCATCTCTTAAATACCTCATCAACAAGCCAGTGTTAGGGGGGAGAATTTGTAGATGGTTATTGTTGTTCCAGGAATTTGACTTCGAAGTGATAGTCAAACCAGAGAAGTTGAATACAGAACCTGATCACCTGTCAAGGACAATGGATGGAGAGGAACCTACAAATCTTGAGGAAAAATTTCCCATTGCACAATTAATTTCAGTCTAAGTAGTTGATGAATATTTTGCAGACATCATTCAATACTTGAGTACCAGCATTGCGCCACAAGAATTCAACACCTCACAAAATAAAAATTTGGTAGTCAGGGATGCATACTATCAATTGATTGCAGGACACTTATAAAATATGGGTGCAGACAACATCTTGATAAGAAGTGTACTAGAACATGAAAGAACTACGATTATAGCAGAAGCCCGTGAGGGAATAAAAAGAGGCCATTATTTAGAAGGTATTGCATGTAGGACTATGGTGGCCAACTATTCACAGAGACTCAAAGGACTATTTCTAGAGATGTGATGTATGTTAGCAAGTTGGTAAACCGAATAGATGGGATGAGATGCCCCTGAAGCCATAAGTAACCTTGCAGGTATTTGAAAAGTGGGAAATAGATTTTGTGGGACCAATTAACCCACCAACAAAAAGGTCAGGAGTGAGGTATATCATTATTGCGACATAATACTTAACAATATGGGGACACACAACACCAGTAAAACATTGCAGTGTAGATATATCAACACACTTCTTTCTTGAGCAAGTGATCACTATATTTGGATGCCCAAGGATTTTGATGAGTGACCAAGGCACTCACTTCGTTAACAACACTATTAGGGCTATGAATAAGGAGTTTTAATTTTATCATCAAAAGAGTACACCATATCATCCTCAAGAAAATGGAACAGTGGAAGCCTTTAATAAGATCCTCAAAAATGCAGTGACAAAGATGTGTAATGTTAATAGGGAATATTGGTACTTGAAGATACCAGTAGTACTATAGGCATACTATACCACATGCTAAAAATTGACAGGGAAGATACCATTCAGATTGGTGTATGGAAAAGAGGCAGTGGTGCCATTAGATTTTTTGGTACTAGTTTGCGTGTAGCAACAATTAAAAACATGACATAGGAAGGAGAAATAAAAGAAAATCTAAGTAAGCTAATGATCATGGAAGAAGATAGGATCCTAGCAGGGTTTCACCAAGAAGTACAGAAAGAAAGGGACAAATCCTGGCGTGATAGACATATCAAGAGGAAAAATTTCAAGGAGGGAGACCTAGTCCTGGTGTACGACAGTAAATCTCTTCAGCACCCAGGAAAACTCATAATGCATTGGTTGGGACCATATTAAGTAAAGACTGTCACAGATGGGGGAGTTTTACAGTTGAAGGACTTGGGACGAACAAAACTTAGAGGAATGATTAATGGGAGTCGAGTGAAGCTATATAGGGACAGTTGACCTCATAGAACTTAAAAAAAATAGAGGGGTTACCGTGCCTAGACATCAAATGACAACAACCAGTGAAAGAAGATGTAGTGCGGCAAAAACAAAATGTCCACGAACACTGGCCGAACAACATCACGCGCACTCGGAAACACCAATAGTCAGAAAAAGGAAGAAATTATGGAAATGGTGGGTACGAGAAATAGGTGCCAATTAACGACGTCTATCAAAATTGAATGTCAAGAATGAGTGATGGGATGTCCCATTAATCACACAAACTAGCGATGTTAAGGGAATTGAATGGAAGGTATGCGGGAAGTGCTAGTTCATTCAAAACAAAACTTGGGTAACTTCTCCGAGAAGTTTCACATGATTCCTATATAAGTTAATCACATGGGTATCAGAAGGGTTATTTTGAAATTGAGAAAATCACAGAGAGAGTTTGCAGGAGTTATAGAATGAACTAAGATTGGCGAAGACAATTTTTACCACCATGGCACCACCTCAATCTAGGAGCCTCGAGCCAGGCCTACAGACAACCTCGAAGCAACCTTATAGAACCTCAACATCCATAGGGAAGCAAATATGAACCACCACAAACTATTGAGTTCGTCAACTTGGACGAAATCCTTTCACCCAATATGGAACCAGCGAGCTCCACACCAGTGGTGGAAGAAACCCAACAAACAAGAATAGTGGGCATGGATATCGATATACTACACAAGAAATTATGACAGGGTTTTCAAGTCCCTTATTTGGGAGGAACGAAGGCTTCTCATGCCCAAGTGGAAAATATTGTTTAGGTCCTATGATCTGCGGTGATCTAAGTGGCACTTCTCGACTTACGACGATGGATTCATGTGTTTTTAGGCACCTTGTTTAGAAAGAGTCGAGGCACCTTTTTCTTCTGTGTTCTTCATGTATAACCCTTTGTTTCCCCACAAGCACATAACATTGGCGACATCTGATATGGCTGAATGCTGGGCGTTTTGTACAGGAATCGCCTATGATAAAAAAACCACGTGTGAAAACTCATCTTGTGGCTATCGACTAGCAGGGAAAAAGCATTCGATGGTAGATTAACTAGTTTTTTTTACAACTTCCAAGTAGGAACGTGGAAGAAGATACCATAATTGAATATAATCCATCTTATTTATTATTTTACTGTCGTTACTCCATTCCTCCTATAAGAGCATTTCCTGTGTTGGTTCACGGACTCAACGGTGGTGCTGGTGTTTGATGTGGAAGAAGATTCATGGACATAATCAATTCTGTTCCCTTCAAAGATGTTGGATAAGGAATAGTTTGTGTGTATTGCAGAACATAAAAGGCAGCTATGTGTGATAATAAAAACTTTTGGAGAGGACGACAACATGATTTGGGAGCTTTGGAAGTTCCAAAGGAAGGAAAGCGTTTGGAAAGTGGCAGAACTCATTCAACTTCCTCCTATTACCATTAGCGAAATCTATATCATTGGACATAGGGACTTCTTGTCGTTACTTCATTGGAACTTGATGGTATGTAGTCTTTGGGTTTATGACATATCACATCATGATTGGCAATGTGTCGGTGAGTTTCATTGTTGTTTAGAAGCAAGTCTCTTTAGATTAACCACACAAATTAATTTTTCCTAGTTTCATTGTGAACATTGTACTATTGACAATGTTGACAATGGATTAGTTTAATTGTTTTAAGTTTTGGTTTTTTTTGTTCGAAGTTTTGGTTCGACTTAGGTAGACATAAATTTGTACGAAATCAATTTTTTTTGTTATTTAAATTATATTTTTGAATGTAAAAATGGATTCAGATTCTTGTCAAATTTCTTACAGACCAAATTAAATAGAAAATATCCTCATAAATTATTTGAATGAGTCAGTGTCATAGTGGAAGTGATTTGAATGACATTTTGATTCTTAGAAAAATAATGCCATTTTGATTCTTTAATTCTTACAAAAAAAATCATTCTCTATCCACCCATGAATGAATATGGTAACGAAACTTTGTAATTAGAACTTTTATAAGTTGAATAAATTGATCTAATTATAAAAAAGAAGATTGATGTTAAAACATTTAATGTATGGTTTAATGTATTATAAATATATTTTAATGTTAATGAAAGATTGAACTTTTGGCCATGAAGTTGTCTCTAATTATTACATCTTGGTGAAAAACACAATATCAGCAATGTTTAAAGAGTATAGTGGGCCAATTATTATATGGGGCATTTTCATGCAATCAATGTTTGAAAAATTTTGTTCACTGAAATTTTTGGAGTGAGGATAATTCATAGAATATGGCTCATTTCAACAGTGGAAACAAGAAGAAAAAGTCTAATTTACAACTATTAAAACTAGTTACACCAATACATGATCTGTAAATTGTTGTGGATATTCTAGTAGAACAGTTTGTCACAACATATCTAATAATATACTTGTTAAGGATACATTTGACACCTTAGGCTTTAGGTCGGTTGTATATTGAGGGAAACAAACTAGGCTTAATTTAGGGGTGGATCCTAAGGTCACAATTGATGTCACCCCTCTCATTTTTAGCTGGTGCATGCCAACCACAGGAAGTCTACCCTAGGGCATGTTGCTTGATGGATGAGATTTGACTTGTAAAATAAAAATAAAAAAGCACAAGATGGTTTTTGGATGAGGGTTAGATAACCTCACCCAAAACTTGCATAAAATTTAATTTTAGATGAATTTTGGTGGAAAACCCTAAGTAGAGTGAACCATTAGAATGCAAAAAGACAGTAAATCAAGTAGAAAGAATATTTCAAATGTGTCAAATTGACCCCCCGTGAAGGATGAACTTCAAACACCTCAAATCCAAAGCAACAACAAGAAACTAGGCCAAAATAAACACATAAAACTCTTTATTCATGTCAACTTAGACGAATGGTTCCATCACAGAGGAAGCCAAGAACTGTTACAATGATCTCCAATAAACTGAGAATCCGAAGCTAGAATGAGACATAGAATAGAATGCGAGAGTAGTAATTCTCTTGCAATGGAGTGATCAACCTGTCAATTGTGGAAGAATGTTGCATATATAGTCACATGCATGATGAATTCGCCTTGATGTTTCCAAACTGGGAAAAAATCTAGCCAATATTCATTTCCCAAGTGTCAATCTTTCCACTTTCCATCTGTCATTGCATGAATACCTGCTAAAACTAATTGAGCGAACCTCTCCCATGCGTTCCGGTCAAATATGGGGTTTATCTGGAGAAGAATGGAGGTCAAATGGATAAAAAATGGTTAGGTGTTGGATTCAGACCTAGTCAGGAGAAAAGGCTATTTTTCGGAAGAGAAGCGAGACGCGCATGCAAGGAAGACCTAATGACTCTAGGGTTAGGGTTTTGTAATGTATTGTAATAGTTGATGAGACAAGAATATAAGTAGGTAATACCGAGATGAAAAAGAGGCGTGAGCTGACTGAGCAAGAAAGAAAGAAGAAAGAGAGGATGAGAGCAGAGAACAGATGGCAGAGTTGTAAGAACTGTACTACTTAGTATTATGGTGAGCTAGGGAAGGAGTGAGTGACTCGATATCGAGGGTTAGATCATAGGCCGAGGAGTCTGGTGCGATCTAGTCAGCTTCACAGGGATTGAGGAGCCTGTTGAAGAGAGTAATATCTAAGATTTTAAACACGCATGGCGTGACATATCACTGAACCATAATAAAGAGCTTGAGAGCCAGATCTTTGTGGATGTAGCCTAGGAGGGGGTGAACCATGGTAACACATGTGTCATGTGAATGAATGTATGCATCTTTATTGTTGTTAAGTGGTGAATGTTAGATGAATGAATTAACTTGTTGAATCTGGTATTCCACATGCATGAATAAAATGACTGCTATAATCAGATGTTAGACTGAATAAATAAAGATTACAAGATACAACCATAGATCTCCACTCATTCCCAGGTTGCAAACACCTGAGTATTGCAGTCACCCATAGAGCCATCTCGGGTGAGACTACACAATACACCCTATGTGCCTCGTTTCCTTCTAGTCTACTAGAGGGGCCGATAGTTTTAAAGGGATTTTGTTGGGAGCTATCAAATCTGAACTGATATCAATCTATGACAGTAAGATAGAATCAGGATAAATGATAAAGAATCCTAACTAGAAGAGTATAGAAGAATAGAAAAACAACAAATGGTTCTGTTGTTGGTTGGTTGGAACATGATGGGATTGAGTATATGAGATTTTTAGAAGATGTGTCAAAAGAATGCCAGATTGGACAATAAGACGTTGAGAGAATGAGAATCTCAAAGGGGATGTTGAGATTGTAGAATCCAACAAAGGAAGCTAGAGAGAGCTGGTTGAAATAAAGGAGATGGATTTCGCACAGAAAGATAACAGAAACTTGAATTTGACACCACGCAAATATCTCGACAAGTACGTATTCAATGAATTGCATGAAGTATTTTTTTGTGATTTCCCACATGTGTTGTAGGAGTGGATAAAAAGGTTGAAATACAACCATCCTACAAATCGGGTCAGACAACTAGAGTGGACTCCTGTAGAGATCGTGTAGTTACAACGAGTTGATAATAACTTTACGTGTGCAGTAGAGTTCTTGTTAGACATCATTGTTGAAGGATTTATCACATAATTTGCAGTAGATACAATGAAGTCTTACAGTGCAGCAGAACAAGAGTTTTTAAAAGGACCCTGAGGTAGGTATATCATATCGTTATATACTTCTATTATGATATTATTTTCTAACAAAGGTGTAATGATAATGGATTCAGATAGCTAAACTTCCCTGCATGCATGGGGGAAGGGGGGAAGCACTGACAGGAGAAGGAGAAATGGATAAAGGAAAGAAGGAGGAGGCCTTGGACCCAATCATGATGGACAAAGACCAGATCAAGGGGATCATGGAAACATCTGGAAGAATGCATAGTGGAGTACCTTACCAATATAATATGAACACCAAGAAGAGATCTGTAGCCGCAAGGGAGGGATTGGCAAGTGATGAAGAAGAAGTAGAGGATCTCTAGGCTATGGGGCAGATTGAGGAAATCCTCCACGCAACATATGAGAGGAAGACGAGAGGTCCAAGAGCAGGAATAGAAAGCAACACTCCTATCCATATCAGTGTTAGTGTGGAACCCATAAACTCATGTGCGACTAATACACTAAGAAGAACACCACAATTTAGACAATCGAATTTCGAGAGAAGGAAGACAACAAGAAGTACATCTACACAAGGAACAACAAATGGGGGAGCCAGTTCAGGAAGCATTAGTTAAGTATGTACACCATGTGGAGGTAGTAGTTCAGCATTTAAGATGGTAGGACATGATCCCACCTTAGATTACCAGAATTCAAAGGAGAGGCGTCGAAGGACCCTAAGAAGCACTTGTTTATTTGTGAAAATATCTCGGAAGCGAAACAGATAACAAATTATGACACTAAACTTGCGCAGTTAGCTATCACACTAAGAGATCACGCACTGGATTGGTACATGAGTTTAGCTACAAACAGTCCGTCAGAAATAACCAGAACTATTGGAGATATCAAGAAGCTATTGATAAATGAATTCCAGAAGCCTAGTTCAGAGGATCAATACATGAATGAGATGATAGAGATTAGATAGAAACCAGGATAATTTGTATGGAAAATTGACAATAGATTCAAATGATTGAAGGAAAAGCTAAAGTATGTCATGAAAGGTATGCAACATAGGCATATGTTTGTCAATTCACTACTACCACACTTGAAATAACCTTTACGACAACATAAGTTTCAGACACAGGAAGAGGCTCTACATGCATCCCTACAACTGGAAGAGAACCAATATCAGAAGACATATCCAGCCATAGTGGAGCTGAAGGAGTATCTGAAGAACTAAACATTCCAGCTCAACTAGAAAAAAGGTAAGGACAAAAGAGAAGTCATTTGGTGTACCACATGTAGGACAAAAGGATACCATAAGAACGAATGTCCAACATTCGCACAGTACATGGAAGCAGGAATTTCAAACCCATTGCCAATAGGAGGACTATGGTGTGAGATCTGTAAGAAACATGGGCATGATCCATATCACTTCCCAATGATGCAGAAGTACCTGACAGTACCTAGGAGTTCATATTGCAAATTTTTCAAATCAGTAAGACATGATGACAACGATTGTAGGACCATGGACCTAATTAGGGAAAGAACCTTAGACTCTTACAGCGTACAGGAAGAAATGATGACTGATAAAGAGGCACCATAGTTTAACCAAGTACCAACCCCATATAACACTGCACAACAACAATATAACACTACGCAACAACAATATAACACTTCTCAACAGTAATAAAATACTGCACAACCACACTATAATCCCATGCAGTGTAACCAAACATCTCAATACAATGCACCACGAGGAGATCGAGCTGGGTACAGAGGTGGAGGAAGAGGAATATGAGTCTTTGGAAGAAGCAGAGGACCTGTATACCACAACTGTCATACCACAACTGTCAACAACCAGGACACTATTCAAGAGAATGTCCACTTCCACATGCGACGTGTATGTATTGTCGTGCATAATATCATGACACAGAAGGATGTCCTACACTATTGGGGAAGATCTAGGAAAAGAGAAATCGGAACAATCAGAATGTTTAGTGGATTTTGGTGGAAGAAAGGGATCAAGGAAGAGACATCAACATAGTTACGCGGGATAGAGATAAGACAAGAAACGACACTTTAAGACAAGATCTAACACAACATCAATGGGTGAAGAAGAATGTCGAACCAAAGAAGTAGTTTGATGCACAGAAAGAAACATAGATATTCAACGAGGCCAGACAAGAATTCCTGAAGCCATACATTGCCTCAACATCAACTACGCAGCATGATAAGGAAGTACCAACATATGATATGCCTCCATCGTTGGATCACACCAAAGAAGCACAGCCCCTGGGACAAGTAAGTACGATTAAGGGTTTTTTTCAATCCTGTGTTAAACTACTAAATGATCCATCCTCTATTAAGGTATTAAAAAATATGCTATAAATATGTAGCATAGAGGCAGAAGGAAAGATAGAACAAAAAATAGTTAATCATCTGCATAAAAGGAGGAGAAAAAGCAGAGAACTCAGAATGAACACCAACATTGGAGATTTCAACATGGTAGATATTATACTGGATTTAGGATCCTAAGTAAATCTGCTACCCAATAAGACATGGAAATGTATGGGAGAACCCACATTAGGCTATTCATCGGTTCATCTTAAACTAGCAAACCAACACAGATTTCTACCAATTGGAAGACTAAAAGGGGTGATAGTAGACATGGATGGAGTGCGCACTAAAGCCGATTTTGAAGTAAGAGAAATAGTGGATGGCACAACACCTTATCCAACATTGCTTGTCTTGGATTGGGCATTTGAAAATCAAGCCATAATCAACTAAAGATGAGTAAGGAGACATTCAAGTCAGGAGAATACAGATTCATTGTGCCATTGGAACCATCAGAAGGGGAAAGGTTTGTAGAACCTACTTCCTTAGAGATGGAGGAAATTAATCAGTTATACAGAAAGATCATGCGAGAAGAAGATTATGTGAACCCAACTTCAGTTGGGGTACTCAGTTGGAGAAGCATCACCTCATGCGTGTCAAACTCATATACGGGCTTAGAGAATTGGTAGAAGATATTACACAAAGTCTCCACAAGAATATGCGCAAGAATAGACCGCGCAGTAACATGGGTAGGTATAGAGATAAGGGAACCTCCCAGCTTCCATGGGGTGAATGAATTAGAATAATTATTAACATGATACGAAGATGAAGTCTTAGAAAATAAAAGGCTCTTAGCCTTGGATTTAGCACTCAAGGAAACACCTACAAGATGGTGGGGATGTGCACAAAGAAACAGTCAAAGACTGGTACCAATGTAAGTGGTTACTGCACATTAGGTTTGATGTAGAACAGTGAAGAAACCAACTACAGAAATATGATGGATAGGGGGCACCAGCAGAACACTTGGAGAAGCGAAGAATGCTATGGAGGATGACACCACCAAAAGAATGGCCTCATCATTTTGTTCACACATTAGAAGAGATTCCAACAAAGTGGTATACATATGATGAATTGTGCAGAGGAACTACAAAATGGATAGTATTATAGCAAAACTTTACAGTGACTTTCTCATTTGAGCATGAGAACCCCAACATAGACTCAACACTTAAACAAATCAGAGGGGTGACATTCATTAAAGAACCAAAAGTTGAACTYCTAACAGAAGAACAACAACATAATAGACAAACAGTAAAGGAACTACTGTCATGCTACCATGTACAAGGATATCCACGACAATTTACAGATCATGTATTGGTGTAACTAGTTTTGATAGTTGTAAATTAGACTTTTTCTTCTTCTTTCTACGCTTGAAATGAGCCATATTCTATGAATTATCTTCACTCCAAAAATTTCAGTGAACAAAATTTATCAAACATTGATTGCATGAAAATGCCCCATATAATAATTGGTCCACTATACTCTTTAAACATTGTTGATATYGTGTTTTTCGCAAAAATGTAATAATTAGAGACAACTTCATGGCCAAAAGTTCAATCTTTCATTAACATTAAAATAAATTTATAATACACTAAACCATACATTAAATGTTTTAACATCAATCTTATTTTTTTATTATTAGATCAATTTATTCAACTTATAAAAGTTTTAATTAGAAAGTTCCGTTACCATATTCATTCATGGGTGGATAGAGAATGATTTGTTTTGAAAGAATTAAAAAATCAAAATGTCATTCAAAAAAATTTTGAGGATATTTTTTATTTAATTTGATCTGTAAGAAATTTGACAAGAATCTGAATCTATTTTTACATTTAAAAATATAATTTAAATAACAGAAAATTGTGATTTATTTCCACCTCAATCAAACCAAAACTTCTGAAAAAAAAACCAAAAACTTGAAACAATTAAACTAAAACATTGTCAACAGTACAATGTTCATAATGAAACTATGGAAAATTAATTTATGCGGTTAATCTAAATAGACTTGCTTCTAAACAGCAATGAAACTCGCCGACACATTGCCAATCATGATGTGATATGTCATAAACCCAAAGCTTATGTCTCATCTCTATGTTCCAATGACGTAACGACAAGAAATCCCTATGTCCCCTGATATAGATATCGCTAACGTCAACGGGAAGAGGAATAGGAGGAAGTGGAATGAGTTCTGCCACTTTCTAAACGCTTTCCTTCCCATCCAACTTCCAAAGCTCCCAAATCATGTTGCCGTCCTCTCCGAAAGCTTTTCTTATCACACATAGCTGCCTTTTATGTTCTGCAATACACACAAACTGTTCGTTATCCAAGAGAGTTGAAGGGAACGAAATTGATTCTGTCCAGGAATCTTCTTCCACATCAAACACCAGCACCACCGTTGA
>JASDQU010280029.1:5111-18862 GCA_032191745.1 Picea mariana
TTAAGTTGATTTAAAGCATATTAGTATTTATGATTAGAGACATTCATATCAGAAATATACTCATCATAATCGCATACATTAATCAACACATTCACAGATATAGAAGTGGAAACCAAGACTATGAAAACCTTGAAATTATTTTATAGATAAATTTCAATTTGTGTATAAACATTTTTTTGTGAGGACACCAATCTTCTTTTGAGCGCCAACTCATCATTCAAGCATCAACCTACAAATGAATGAGGACACCAATCCTCTTATGAGCACCAACTCATAATTGAGGCACCAACCTACAAATGTATGAGGACATTGATCCTCTTATGAGCACCAACTCATAATTCAGGCACCAACCTGCAAATGAATGAGGACACCAATCCTCTTATGAGCACCAACTAATAATTTAGGCACCAACCTACAATTGAATGAGGACACCAATCCTCTTATGATCACCAACTCATAAATCAATTGTTCACAGGAACCAACCTATCGGAGACTCCAATCTCCTTCCTTGCTCCACCCTACCACCCTGGAAATGCATAAATACCTTAATTTGCTTCAATAGGTTTCTCCGGGATGCTCCATACTATGTGTCCTAAAGCTTCAGATCATCTTCTTCATTTCCATGACTTAGTATAGACCTGAGAGCCTTTGCTCATCGCATTTATGCTCCCACATTCTTTTCACCTTCACACTCGCTTATCCTTCTTCGCTTTTCAATTCAACTCTAGCATCTTAACTTATAGATTTCATCCTCCCATGATTTTGTCCACATAACAAAATCCACTTCGTGAGGTCGACTCCAAATCTCCATAATAATTAGGCTCAAAATAACCCCAAATTCCTTCCCTTTTTTGCACAAGGGCTCGCTTACTATTCACAACATGAATATAATCACTTTGTAGTTGTTGTATCATACTCTGAATTAAATCTCAACCATCGATCTATTCACTTCCTCACACAATACGCCTTTTACGCTTAAGAGTCATTGGATTAGGATCTAGGATTGATCTCATCCATTGAATTTTTTTCTGCGTTCCCTGGATATCGGGACTTATTGAGTCACCCCGACATTGGGACCGTGGGCCTTTTACTTTGCCTCCATACTTCTATTTGGGCTAACATTTTAGATCTAGCATGGCGTATGTGTTGAGTCCCACTTATGACATGGCACTGACATCATCCTATCTACTTGGACCATTCACAGTTTTATACGTGTCACTCACATGGTGTTGATGAAGCTCAATTCATAAGTTCATGGGGCCCATAACAATGGATTTCGCTAGTCTTCTAGTGTGGCTTCCATGTGGGTTGCTTACATGGACTTAACTTATGTGGACCTGCCATGTGTCACGTTTTGATGACCTAGCACTTATTCCCTTAAGTGCTAACTCCTTGGCACTAATTCTCCATTTGACTAGTGCTATAACCGTAGTTGGGTTTCACGGATGTAAGTGTTTAACCTTGTTCGTAGATCTATGCATTTCAATAGATGTATGCCACATATAGCGGTCTCGAGATGTCGGGACTTTTTAACACTCCCAACTACCTAAAACTCTTGATGGTCGTGAGACGAAATGATCTGGATCGTTGATCTCGTTGGTGATCAACGGTCACGATTTATTCTACTATGGTATCGTTCAACGATGGATCATCGTCGATCTATAGAATCAAGATCTAATCTCTGCCATTGATCTTATCGTTCAAGGGATTACCATGAAGCCTTGGTACCATGGGACCTGCTCAGCACGTGTCATCTCCTAAGTGGTTGTCTTAAGTTGGCTTGAAGTATCTAGGCATCAGGATGTCGGGACTTAACACACCATCCAACACCTTAGAACCTTTGATGGTCGAGGTCCACTATAACGAGAGTCATCGATCTAGTAGCTTGTATGATTAAATCTTTGACACATCTATCACACAATATCATTATCCTCCATTGATATGGATTTGAATTTGATGGCCAGATCGTTCCAAGACCGTTGGGCCATCGGCCCCTGAGACATCAACCGCATGCATTTACTCCATACCACTGAAACCCGGTATCTGAGATGATGTGGCATAGTGCATGCGCGTCCTCCACATGGGCTTCAACTACAATGACCTAGCTTTATCAAATCTTCTGACGTGACCCTATCTTGGCATGGCACGTGGTGTTGATGTGTCGTCAAGCTATCCCACCAAGGCAACACCCTAAGCCACACGGTCTAAAAATTAATGCCTTTCGCACGGTTCTATGGCTCTTCTATTTTCATTCAAACTAAGAGCTTTCACATTTTCATTATAAGCCCATCGAAGTCAATTTCCCTTACGCATGTGGGATATGTCGCTCTAGGCCTGTTGCTACTTACAGTCTACGCTTTCTTTGTGCCATCAATCCTATGCAACCTATTCATCGAGCACCCTAGCCGAGACCTCATCGAATTTTAATCAACACTCAAAGACAAATTGATTCGTAGGCACCTTCTCAACTTGCTTTCTCTATTTTGATTTTCAACACGAAGGCATCCTTTGTCTTCTCGCCTTCAATGGAAGAAATCTCCCCCCTGTGTGTAATGGATTCCATGATTGTATTTGACACCTCTCTCTGTCTATGTATTTGACATCAATGACAACATTATCCAACAATATCCCCTTTTTTCATTGATGGCAACTCTATTATTGCGTTGCCCCCCCTATCAATGTGTTGTTGAGATATTTTCTTGCTTTTTTCTCCCCCTGAGAGTATGCTCCTCTGATTTTCCTTATTTTTCTCCCCCCATTCATTGTATACTCCTCTGGTTTTTCTTCTTTCCCTCCCCCTTTGACATCAAGGACAAAGGGTTCATTCACTAAAGGATTTGTTGAACCCCCAATCGTTGTGTGAGGTACTCAAATGCATCTTTAGGAAGGGGCTTGGTGAACATATATGCAATTTGTTCTTTGGTGGGAACATACTCCAATTTGATAGCCTTATCATTCACTTGTTCACTTAGAAATTTATATTTGATTGGGATATGTTTTGTCTTTGAGTGCATAACTGGATTCTTGGAAATACTTATAGCACTGGTGTTTTCACATAGCATAGAAATTGGTTGATTGTACTCTACCTTAATGTCTTGCAATGCTTGCTTCATCCAAAGGATTTGTGTGCAACCGGATGTTGTTGCAGTGTACTTTGCTTCTGCTGTAGATAAGGAGATTAAAGATTGTTTCTTATCTAACCAAGATACTAAACAGTTGCTCAAGAAGAATGCTCTTCCACTTGCGCTCTTCCTATCATCAACATTGCATGCCCAATCTACATCGATGTATGTTGTTAGGGTAAAGTCTTCTCCTTTTGGATACCACAATCCAAAATCCATTGCGTCTTTCAGGTATCTGAGAATTCTTTTGACTGCTGCCACATGTGATTCTTTTGGTGTAGATTGAAATCTTGCAACCAATCCAACAACTTGCATGACATAAGGCCTTGATGCAGTCACATATAGAAGKCTACCAATCATTGATCTATACATGGTGTGATYTGCCTCTTCTGATTCATCATCCTCACTCAACTTGCARCCTATAATCATTGGAGTATTGACTGGYTTGCAATCTCCCATCTTGAACTTCTTTAATATCTCCTTAATATATTTAGTCTGAAAAATGAATATGCCTTTATTTGACTAAGATATTTGYAGACCTAAGAAGAAGGACAACTCRCCTAGAATGGACATCTCRGATTCTTTTTGCATGTCCTTTGAAAACCCTTGACTCAGATTATCACAATTGCTTCCAAATATAATATCATCTACATAGACTACAATGATAATCATATTTCCATTTTATTMTTTGATGTAAATACTACTTTCTGYAGTTCCTCTCTTGAAACCTTGTTGTTGTAGGTACTTTTCAASCCTTGAGTACCAAGAYCTATGTGCTTGCTTCAGACCATAGAGGGCTTTCTTCAATTTGCACACATARTCCCGATTTTTTGGTMGMTGAAATCCCTTAGGCTGCTCAATGAATTCTTTCTCTTCCAAATTTCCATTTAGAAATGCAAATTTAACATCCATATGATCTTTGATACTCTTGTAGCTTGCAAATACCAAGAACATTCTAATAGCTTCTAGTCTAGCTACTGGAGAAAAAGTTTAATCAAAGTATACACCTTCAACTTGAGCATATAAGGAAGCGATATCTAAAGGTATGTCATCTATTCCTTCTTTGGTAGTAAATTCAATGGTAGCAACTTAGGGAAAGCGTCGTGTCATGTCTTGTTTTGTTCTAGATCCAGGTGGATCTAGGGAGATTAGTTTATGTCCGCATTCACCGATTTATCCAATAACAAAATTGGCAACTCCACTGGGGATATGACTTGATTGTGGTTTTTTGTTGGCCATTTGCTTTTAACCTATCATTTTTACTTGAAAACAGTCTCTGAGTCTGTGGGAGATCCACTCGGGCTCTCTAGAATTGAAGGTCCACTTAGATCCTTTACCCTCTTCTCAAAATTTCTTGATTTACAGACACTTCGCACTGTGCCCTATACATAGCCTACGGAAACCTTCAATTTCCATGCCCTAGATGTTTGCTTCAATGCGAACTTTATGCACCCTATCTATTTCTGGCCTACGGAAACTCTTGATTTCCGCACTGTAATGTGCTATTAGGCTGCGGCGGCGCCTGTGAAGTTTTTTGAGTTGGGTTTTTAGCTTCAGTTAATCCCAGTTTTGCTTTGATCAGCTGGGAGGGACTTTTGATGTCATCCCTTGACTATTTTTTGGAAGTTTAACTTGTTGTTGAATGATTTCGGAGATCGAACACCTCTTTTTAGTTTTTCCAATCTTTTGTTTTTTATTTTTATCGACAAGGGTATAATCTCTGAGCTAGTATCTAACTGCTTGTTCGATTAAAAGTCTTTGATTGGATTTGAAGTTTTGGATTGATTACATATTCTGGATTGCTTGATGATTGGGAAGTCATTTTTCATTTACATTTGAAGGAACACTTTCTTGTCATTTTTTACTTTTATCTCCATTGAAAGTTTGATTTGGGTGCTTGTTGAGTGTATAATTTTTTCTTGCATTACTTACTCTTTCTTCGTTTTGCCCCTAATCTGGTTTTAGGAAGAAAGAATTTAAAATCACTTACTCTTTCAAGTAATCATATATAAGAAAATTTATTGCATCCAAAAGAAGAGAACATTAAGAAACTGCATTGTCTTTTGGTTGTTGCATTTGTGTCCATTTAAGAAAAAGAAATTATATTTCATAGCTTACATCATTCCAGAAATACCTTCTCCTTGCTGTAAATAAAGTTCATTGAAAGAAAATTTGCATCATTCATTTCTATTTGCATATTATTGGGTCAAGGTCCTGCACAACATTGGTTCCATTCCCATCTCCCTCTTGAGTAACAACGGCTCTTAAAAAACATTGTGAAATCTAAAAAAAATCAATTAGTAACTTGTATTTTCTAGGGCTCTTTTACACCAACATTAGCTAAGCTAGAGCTTTGGAATAGGCTGCGAGACACACTCTCCAAAGTATGAAACACACAATAGCATCTTGTGATAGGGAGTGTTTAATTCCATTTGCAACATTTTGTCCTGGGAAGCCCTTCTCACACAAGGGTCAAACCTGAGGTCGCATTGAAATTGGAAGAGTTACTCACCCTGCTTTGTTGATCTTAGTGTAGAGATTGCGCATATTATGGGGTTCGCTTGAAGGTATACCCACAATTATGAGTGGAAGCCTCTCAAGTTGATTTCGGGATAGATACCATGCCTTTGTGTGTGGATCGGACTGTCAACTGTTTCCCCAGGCATCATTGTTGTTCTTGGTAGCCTTAGTTGCCTATCTTCTTAAGGTCTTACACAAGGTGACTGTGGAGGGGCACATCTTCACGGTACCTGGAATTGACGTTGGCCAGAATGACTCGAGCTCCTTGGAGGGTATACCCACGATTATGTGTGGGAGCTTGCACCAAGGTGTAAGTCCGTTATGCAGGTCGTCAACGTAAATTTTCCACCCGCTTTGTCCTAGCCCCTTCTTGTCTTGACTTCACGACATTGGATTTCATCACCAACTAGTGACTTCAAAATAAGAAGTTTTTGTTTGCCTGGTATGATTCCTAGATTTTATAGTGAGTGTTGTTTGTTTTCATAGTTGGCCATAGATTTTTTCCATAAAATTTTTGGTTCAGCCAACATTGACACTCCACGTCGTTCACGTATGATGCAAGGACTACCTCCAAAATATCTATAAGTTTCCGAACCCTTGCTTCCTAACCCACTGGAGGGCTCTCCTCAATAGAGTGAGGTCCAGGACAGTATACCATCTCAAGCGGAAATAACTGATTCTCTAGACAATTATCGAATTGTTTCTGATTCTCTAGATGCTTTTTGAATACCTCCTGGATACGAGAGACGTATTCTCTGATTAAATTCCTCTGGAGAACTTGTTGTTGACACTTCTGGAATACCAACCAGACTTCTTACTGGCCCTAAAAATGAGGATCCCTTTTGGACCATTGACATATTTTGAACTACGACTTCTGCGCGGAACCCTCCTAACTCAGAGGTAGGTGTTGATATACTTGTCGTCTTTGAACCACCCAAGACATCTGTTAAATTTACGATACCTTTAGATCACTTTAACAATACAACTTGTTATTTCTTCGCTGGTTCAAAGACACCATATGCTGGTCCTATCTCGACCATCCCTCATCAGAAGGCCCATTCTACAATGGTCCCAAACGCTACGACTATTCCCATTGGGAATACGGTGGTTACCCAAGCTCCCATCGGTACACCACTTTCGTCTAGACCTATCCCATCTCTTCCTCATGGGTACCATGCTTTAAATACTTCCACACCCATTCCTACCCAAGTTCTGTTTGGAGTTTATGGTATTTTTACCCCTCCTGGATACAATGTTGTTGTCGGTTTCATTCCGACACCTCCCCAGGTTCCCTCCGGAGGGTCTTATCCACCTTTTTTGGGAGGATTTGGCCCGAGTGGCTCCAATCCTATTGGGATCTCTACTCCATTATTCACTTCTGGTTTTCAAATTTCCGTTGGGGGACAATATAACATTGGGGGGCAAACTCAATTTGGAGGTCACAGCCAAATTGGAACACAACCCTCGCTTGGAAGTCCTACCCCACCTTATAGACAGAACATTCCAAGATCGTTAGCCCAAAATTGGAACCTTCTCATCCAGGGAAATCCACAATCGTTTGGGGGGCAACAAGCTCAAGTTAGCTATTTCATACCCCCTAGTTCGGGCCAATCATATCTCGGTTCTTCCAATCCCATTTGGGATTCGAACGTTCAATCTAGTGTCCCTTTTCAGGGTAACATCATTAATCAGTACAACCCTATGGGCTACATGCCTCCACACTCATGTTTGAATCTGTCAAGACCTTCACCTCACATGCAGACTGCTTACGATCCTACTGGTATACCAATGGGACTTCCTCCCCAAAGTCACAAGTATCCTCATGTGAATAGACAGTTACCATTTTTAGCCACTTTGGACCTTCCTAACTTGTCTAGAATCTTGAATGACCTCATCCTACATTCTCCCCATTAGCCCATTATACCGGCCAAGCTACCATCCGACATTCCAAAATTTGAGGGTAAACCGAGAGAATATCTAAACAACCATGTCATGACTTTTCACCTTCGGTGTTCATCCAACTCTTTGATGGACGATTCCATTCGGTTACGACTCTTCCAACGAAATCTTTCGGGTTCGGCTGCAAAGTGGTATATAGAATTACCACGAGGCTTCTTCACCGACCTCAATACCCTAGCCATGGATTTCCTCACCCACTACCAGTTGCCAATATGTTATAAAACGGGAACCGAGATTTTAAGTTCTTTCAAGCAAAATAAGGCAACACATATCTCCGATCACATTCATGAGTGGAGACAAAGACAATGTTTGATCAAACTCGATCTTCCCGATCAGTTATTGGCAGAATGGTTCACGAAATTCTTCGTGAATAAAATCTCTCATGACATTTCCATGGGTGGAATTGTCATAGAAGAACAGGCAATCAGTCACGCTCAGTACCTTGACCTCGTTTATTCACAAGCATGTACTCTTTATGATTTGCTCCCCGATGCACCTCGTCCTTCTACCACAACTACCTCAACTACCCTTGTTTCTTCTCATGCGGCTGATGGTGTGATTGGCACTTTCCATGCTCAACCTCAATCTGCACAAGCCTCTCCCACCAATCCCAATTCTATTGCTTCTAATGTTCAAAATGCTTCGTCTCCTACTCCTTCCACTAGCAAAACCTCTGAGGTGAACTCTACTCAATCTACCCCTACCGGGAAAAATAAATCTAAGAAAGGAAAGGGTAAGAATAAGGAGGATAAAAATAACCCGCAATCTGAGAAAGCCAAAACACAACCTGTTGATGATAAGGATAAGCGCAAACTTTGATACCCTTGCCTTATCTGTGGTGATGATCACTACACGAAAGATTGTCCAAGATGGACCGAGGTTACTAAGTCCCTTCAAGGGACCGTGAAACCTCGCAAACCTGTCATTTTTTCCCAACCTTTCCCTTCCCAACAACAGGCCCAACTAGTCATTCACGACCAACCCTCTCCCTCCACTACTTCATATGTACTTATGTGCACAAGTGATTCGAAAAAGACTGACGTTACACTTACCACTCAGGCCAAAGATTACTCTACCTCAAAGGAGAAAGTTGATGATATACCACCNTGTTCATCCAACTCTTTGATGGACGATTCCATTCGGTTACGACTCTTCCAACGAAATCTTTCGGGTTCGGCTGCAAAGTGGTATATAGAATTACCACGAGGCTTCTTCACCGACCTCAATACCCTAGCCATGGATTTCCTCACCCACTACCAGTTGCCAATATGTTACAAAACGGGAACCGAGATTTTAAGTTCTTTCAAGAAAAATAAGGCCACTCATATCTCCGATCACATTCATGAGTGGAGACAAAGACAATGTTTGATCAAACTCGATCTTCCCGATCAGTTATTGGCAGAATGGTTCACGAAATTCTTCGTGAATAAAATCTCTCATGACATTGCCATGGGTGGATTTGTCATAGAAGAACAGGCAATCAGTCACGCTCAGTAACTTGACCTTGTTTATTCACAAACATGTACTCTTTACGATTTTCTCCCCGATGCACCTCATCCTTCTACCACAACTACCTCAACTACCCTTGTTTCTTCTCATGCGGCTGATGGTGTGATTGACACTTTCCATGCTCAACCTCAATATGCACAAGCCTCTCCCACCAATCCCAATTCTATTGCTTCTAATGTTCAAAATGCTTTGTCTCCTACTCCTTCCACTAGCAAAACCTCTAGGGTGAACTCTACTCAATCTACCCCTACCGGGAAAAATAAATCTAAGAAAGGAAAGGGTAAGAATAAGGAGGATAAAAATAACCTGCAATCTGAGAAAGCCAAAACACAACCTGTTGATGATAAGGATAAGCGCAAACCTTGATACCCTTGCCTTATCTGTGGTGATGATCACTACACGAAAGATTGTCCAAGATGGACCGAGGTTACTAAGTCCCTTCAAGGGACCGTGAAACCTCCCACACCTGTCATTTTGTCCCAACCTTTCCCTTCCCAACAGCAGGCCCAACTAGTCATTCACGACCAACCCTCTCCCTCCACTACTTCATATGTACTTATGTGCACAAGTGATTCGAAAAAGACTGACGTTACACTTACCACTCGAGCCAAAGATTACTCTACCTCAAAGGAGAAAGTTGATGATATACCACCTTCGTTGGTGCAACAATCTACCTCAACTTCACCTCCCAACGGTCCTCTTCATCTCGAACGATCGAGTCTTGATACAGTTCTTCGCCCTCCCCCAAAGGGTGCTGTTCGAAAGTCTGCCTTCAACCCTCATGCACGTGCTGCTCAGAACTACAGTATTGTAGAAGATCTGGCACAACCACCTTCAGTGATGTCAGCTCTTGAAGTCCTTCAAAGTTGTCCTACTCAACAGAAGGCACTGTTAAAATCTATTCGTGGAATTGACCCTATAGATACGAATTTGATAATTTTGACCTAGAGGATCAAATTCCAAGGCTACCCCCTCAACTCGCATTTCAGATACAAGTTGTTGTCGCAAACAAGAACATTTGTAGAACCGTTATTGACGAGGGTGCCTCAACGTGTGTAATGTATGTTGCTTGTTGTAAAGCCATTGGCTCTCCACCCTTAATCAAATCACACAACACCCTCAAATCCTTCAATGGATCTAGCTTTAAACCCTACAGTGTCCTCCCCTCATTGACTATTACGTTAGAAGGAAAATCGATCAATGTTGAAGTTGAGGTCTTTGATGCACCTCTTGATTACAACCTCTTACTTGTCCGTAGTTGGATTGATTCCATGCATGCAGTTGTATCTACTCTTTTCTGTGTCATACATTTTCCACACCAGGGAAAAGTTGTTACAGTAGACCAACTAGCATTTTTAACTCCAATGCTTGTACTAGCANCCCCTCATTGACTATTACATTAGAAGTCAAATCGATCAATGTTGAAGTTGAGGTCTTTGATGCACCTCTTGATTACAACCTCTTACTTGGCCGTAGCTGGATTGATTCCATGCATGCAGTTGTATCTACTCTTTTCTGTGTCGTACATTTTCCACACCAGGGAAAAGTTGTTACAGTAGACCAACTGGCATTTTTAACTCCAATGCTTGTACTAGCAACGTACCCTTCATTTCAAAGACACCCCTTGGGTATGAGAATGTCGATGTGGGTCTACTAAAAGATTCGACTTTGATGGGTACTTTCTCGATCCCACCACCCGATGTTCCACCTTCTTTGGTTGCCTCGATCAACATGATTTCCACCTCCGTTCGCGAAACCCCTGCTTCTTCTGACCCATGGATAGTACCCGCACCTGGTGATTATCTTCACTATGACGACCAGATGCCTTTAAGTCCGGTTGAATCCACTTATCAAGCCATTCAATCGGATTGGTGATTCATCTCCTGACCCATTCCACGTTATTTTTCCCACGGGTGAGATGATCATGTCGGTTATATCCATGGAAGACACCCCATGGAATGATGGGCATCATCGTTCCATCCTCTTCCTAGAACAACACACCTTAGAGAGTTACCAATGGATCTCGACTCCGTCGACTGTTGTTGTCGTCTCTTTTGTTCCCGAGTCTACACATGATGTGTTATATGAAGGAAACTTGAGTAATATTTCACCCACCATCCCCCTCGACATATCCATTAAACCTGGAGTTGTCGAAAATGTTCACATCGGAGCTTCATGTTCCACCAATGAGGTTGTCACATATAAGTCCCTTTTTCAGGAGTTTCATGACATCGTCGCATGGAGCTATGAAGAGAAGCCGGGTATTGACCCCGATATTGTTGTACACAAAATTAAGACATACCTGGGCGGTAAACCCGTCCGGCAGAGACTCTGCCCAGTCCACCCTCGTAAAGCAGCCGCTATCAAGCTTGACATTGAAAAACTTCTTAAAGCTTGCTTTATTTATCCCGTTGATTTAACTGATTGAGTATCCAATCTAGTTCTGGTTAACAAAAAACAAGGTACGATCTATGTCTACGTTGATTATAGGGATATTAACAAAGCTTGTCCTAAGGACAACTTTCCCACCCCCTTCATTGACTAGATCGTCGAAGATTGCGCCAGGAGTGAAATATTCTCTTTGATGGACGATTTCTCTGGATATAATCAAATTAACATCTTCCCCGCGAATCAACACAAAACCACTTTTTTTTGTCCTTGGGTCACCTTCGCCTACCAGAAACTACCCTTCGGTTTAAAGAACGTTGGTGCGACTTTTCAACGGGCCGTGTCTTATGTTTTTCATGATATCAAGCACATTGTACAGCCATACCTAGATGACCTATCGGTGTATTCCATGCATCGTAGTGACCATCTGACACACCTCCAAGCCATTTTCCTTCGTTGTCGGTTCTATCGTATACGCTTAAACCCACACAAATGTGTCTTTTGTGTGGAGTCTGGCCGACTTCTGGGATTTATTGTTTCACGTCAAGGGATCAGGGTAGATCCTTTGAAGGTTGAGGTGATCCTCAATCTCCCTCCTCCTTCTTCACTTCGCCAGCTGCTAATTTTGCAAGGGAAAGCAAACTTTTTACGTCATTTTATCCCAAACTACGCCGAGTTAATGCTCGGATTTACTCGACTACTAAAGAAAGGTTCTGAGTTCATATGGGATACCACTGCCAACAAAGACTTCGAAGCTCTGAAACTGATTTTAACCCATACCCCACTACTTTTCCTGCCCGATTATAGTCGATATTATTTCCTTTATATCGTTGTTTCGGACTCTACCATTGCCATGGTTCTAGTCCGAGAAGACGATTTACAAGATGAAAATGTCATCTATTATTTGAGTCGGAGTCTCACGACTACCGAAGCCAAATATTTACATGTTGAAAAACTGGCCTTGGCAATTGTTCAAGTTGTCCAATGTTTCTATCACTATATCCTATTATGCAAGACCATTGTAATTTCCGATTGCAACCCTATGCAACACATTCTTACATGCCAATTGCTAGGGGGCAAATAATCCAAATGGATAGTGATTCTCCAAGAGTTTGACTTAGAGTTCGAATGCGCTAAGTCTAAGAAATCCTTGGTGTTTTCCGAACTGATATGTGACCTTCCCTGCACTGATACTAAAAATGTCGCAAAGGATTCTTTACCTGACGAATCCCTTTTTCTAATCAGTTCCAATGACCTTTGGTATGGGGATATCATTATTTATCTCTAGACTCAGACTTTCCAGCCCGATTTGTCTAGCACTGACTGTCATCGTATACGTTACCAAGTCCGTCAGTATATTATCCTTGGTGACACTCTTTATAGCCGTGGAGTTGACTCTATTTTTTGATGATGTCTAACCTATGATGAGGCTGAGAAAGCATTGAATGATTGTCATTTTGAAGCATATGGTGGTTACATGTTTGGGTATGCTACTGCCCAAAAGATCTTATGAGCAGGGTATTTTTGGCCTTCTTTATTTAAAGACTGTATTATTGTCGTCAAAAAATGCCATGCTTGTCAAACGTACAACAATAAAATAATATTGCATCCTGCTCCTTTACACCTTGTAGTTTTTATTGGACCTTTCGCAAAATGGGGCATTGATTTCATGACCTGTAACCCTCACTCGACCGGGGGGCATGGATACATCATCGTAGCCGTGAATTATTTCACGAAATGGGTCGAGGTGATGCTTACATTCGACAATACCGAAAAAACTGCAGCCCTATTCATATTCAATCATATCATCACATGATTCGGAATCCCGCAAGCTATCGTCACCGATCATGGCAGTCATTTTCATAATTTCATGATGTTCGAGCTTACCAAAAAGTTGGGTCTTCGACATGAAAACTCAACCCCCTACTACCCATAGGCCAATGGCCAAGTTGAAGCAATAAACAAAGTTCTTATCACCATGCTTTGATGGATAATAGGAATCCATAAGACAAGTTGGCACACGATGTTGTTTTCAGCATTGTGGACCTATCTGACATTCGTGAAGTCTGCCACGGGATTTACACCTTTTCAACTAGTGTATGGTATTGAAGTTGTTAGATTGAATGTGAGATACCATCGTTGAAGCTAGTCGTCGAACTTCTCCCAAACACCTCTGTCGATGAAGAACGACTATTGTATCTTATGCGATTAGATGAGACCCATCATGATGCCACCCTAGTTATTGAAACCCGG